>MDKI01161285.1:0-22053 GCA_005239505.1 Nicotiana paniculata
GGCTGAGTATAGCCAATTAAGGAAACAACATAGGTATAATACAAGTATATCACATGTAAATGAAACTTGATTCATCATGCTTTAATTAAGGAAAATGCTTAAAATCAGCTAACAGCATAATTGACCAAAGAATAAGGTCAGAAAATATTTCACAAGTTAAAATCAATATAGAATATTACCAAAAATCAGTGAAGGATCAATCACAAAGAATTAGCGATTCACAAATAGCACTGATTTAGCATAACCTTGTGAGAATAAGCGTAATAAACATATAATAGATAAAATCAGAACCCTAAGAAGACGAGTAGGGTAGAAATCATATTAAAATTAGGGATTCATATAGATCATAGTCCAAATTAACAGATTGAACATGATGTAGGCGGAATAAGTGAAGAATCAGAAACATTGATGGACAAAGTAGGATAAAGTCGAAGAAAATTAGAACTAGCACAAATTTCTGGGAATAAACACATAATAGGCAGGAATAGTCGAAGTCAAAAACCCTAACAAGAAAACATAGGGTAAAAATCACAAAATCACAGGGTTTTCATGAGAAACCAGTACACATACAGATTAGGTGAACATATTATCGAAAGCAGACTCAGAATCACAGATTAAAATCAAGAAACTTGGGGTTTTCAACATAATAACTCAGATAAAAAGGTAAAACTCAAATAACCGCTTAAACATAGTGAAAATCATAGATTAATACTAAAATCAGAAGGGAAAGCTTTTTTTGAAAAGGGGTTAAGAACCCTAGTTTGAAGATGAAGAGACAATTTAGAAAATCAGAGATTCTTTAAGAAAACAGAAAAATAACTCGGAATATACCCAGATCCATTGCATATCTAAGAAATCCAGTGTTAAAATTAGGGTTTCAGAGAGAGAACCCAAAGAGAAAGAGAGAATCGGCTTAGAAACCACATGTTCTAGCCGAAGATGGGAGGATCTTACTCAGATGGCCATGGACGGCCAGAAAATGTCATGAAAACCATGGGAGGTGAGCACGATCCCCTGGGGGTGGATGAATAACCAACTAGTCCCTTGAGGACCTCAGGGATGCAAGAATCGATCCATAGAGAGGAGCCATAGAGGCTAGGGGGTAGGGAACCGTCATTGTTACCGGCGAACCAGAGAATGGTGAGGGATTTATGGTTTGGTGCATAGAGGATTTGAGAGATGAGGGGAAGGGGGTGACGGCGAATAGCAGGTGAGGGAAATGAGAGAAGTGAGGGTTTGGGAGGGGGGTCGTTTGGATTAATTATGGAAAGAGTAAATTCGGACCGTTGATCTGAGTGATCAAAGGTCAGGATTGAAGTGGGGTATTGGGTTGGGTGGACTTAGGTGTTGGGCCTGGGATATTTTGGCCAATTAATTAGGTTGGGATCAGATTGATTTAGGCTATAATTGAAAATAAAAGTGGTTAGATATTAAATACACAGTTAAATAAAACAATTTAAAAAGTAACTGTTAATTATAAAAAATGAATTTCATGCGTAGAAAATAATTAAGAATGGTTACTTAGTATTTAAAATACAAATGATTGATTTCTAGATAAAAGATAGTATAAAATCATATGATTGGGCTATAATTGCAAAGTTTTTACAATTATAGCCAAAAGGTGCCAATCTGGCTTATTATGAAATAATTTGGTCTTAATAGGACCAAAATAATTAATAAAACCCAGAAATGATTTTGCAATCATTTTTTAATGCAATTTGATAATTATATATTGGAAATAAAATGCTTTAGATTAATACAAATATAGGAAAATTGTGGGAAAATATCAATTACTATTGATACATGATTTTCAAGTTATATATGCAACTTTAAAATATTTTGAGGAAAAATTGGGTATCAACAGGTCTTTCTTCAAAAATCCCAAATTTCCACAAATTCCCATGTCCAAATCCGCATATAATCATGTATTTAACTAATAAGTGGGAAGAAACCACTTACCTAGAGTTGCTTGATGAATATCTCCCCTTGAAGCTCTCCAAAATCGTCCAAGCCAAATGAAAAATGGGAGAAAATGAGCCAAGTCCCGATTTAAAGAAACCCCCACTGCCCTCAGCACTTGCAATAGTCGCTCCTACGGCTCCGCACCTGCAGAAGAACCATCACAGGTACGACTCTAACTCAACCCAGCAGCTCTCGCTCCAGCGACCTTCCTTTATGCATCTGCGCCTTCGCAGGTGCGGACATAACCTCGCACCTGTGGCCTCAGCCAAGCCAGTCCTCTTCCGCTTCTGCGACACCACGGCCGCTTCTGCGGCTCCGCACCTGCGGTCAAATCCTCGCAGGTGCGGTTACAACAGACACCAACAGCCTTAGCCTTTCTCACAATTCCAAATTCGATCCAATAACCGCCCAGAATCAACCCGGAACCCCGTCCAATCACACCAACCAGCTCCAAAACATAATGCGGACCCGCTCGAGGCCTCAAATCACATCAAATAACATCGAAGCAATGGATCGCAACTCAATTAAATCTTTATGAACTTTGAAACTTCCAACTTCTACATTCGATGCCGAAACCTATCAAATCACGTCCGATTGACCCCAAATTTTGCACACAAGTCACATTCAACATTACGAACCTGCTCCAACTTTCGAAATCGGAATCCTACCCCGATATCAAAATTTCCACTTCTGGTTCAATTCCTCAAAAAACCTTCAAATTTCTAACTTTAGCCAAATGACATACGGACCTCCGAATTCACTTCCGATCGCGCTCCTAACACCATAATTACCATACGGAGCTATTCCCAGACTCGGAATCCCGAACGGACATCAATAACACTGAAAAGCACTTCAACCCAGACGCGTTAGATCTCAAATTGACCGGTCGGGTCGTTTCATTCTTTCCCACTTAAACATACGTTCGTCCTCGAACGTGCTAAGAACTGCTCTGGAGGTATTTGAAATCACCGTTTAACACTTTGTGCACCTAACTGTGCTGCCACCACTCCGCTGAGCGCATTAGCTCGATCAAATCTGAAGATATCTTCTTTTATCCATACAATAAGCTCAGAACCTAGTTCCAACACCCTAAATCCTCTGCCAGGCCCGTTTCCAATATATGAACACCGAATTAATCACTACACGAGGTACCAGAATATGATTGCATGCCTCCGCTGAATTAGCACCATACACCGCATAACTCATCATTTAACCATAACGACATTCCCTGACCTTAATAGCCAAAATTCCACGAATCTGATGCTCCCAATGCACCTCATGACTTATATATAGGTCCTGCTATAACGCTTACGATACCACCGCTGCGGAGGAGATGTGCAGAAATTTATAACCAACTGTAGAGTCAACAAATCATTGAATCTCTCCTCTTAACTAGAATCATCACCTCATTACGAACCAAATAATGGTATTTGTCCTTTAATATACTTCACATAATCTTATCGCACTGATCTAATAATCTCGCCTCACCTAGTATGAACTGCTCAGACAACAACTCACCCCAGTCATGACCAACAGTCTCACATGATGCCACAATGCGCCAATAGGCCAACACTCGAACATGATACATAAGGAAATGACTCAGGAAGGGACTACTCGACTCATGCAACTAATATGAACTTTCCTCTGAAAATAGGAAGTAAGACACACAAGATAGAATTTAAACCGTACTCAACATCACACTGTTGCGGAGTGCAACCCGATCCAAACAACATACCTGTGGCGGCGTTCCACCCGATCCAAACAACATACCCGTGCCGGCGTACGACCCGATCCAATCATAAATTTAACATAAGGACATACACACCGAGCTGAATTGCTCACTATTACAAAATACTGAATATCGGTCACAAGCACTCTAAGTGCATAATACCATCATGGGGAGACTGATAGAGCCATACGCTACAAAAATCAAGCACCACTGAGGTGCGATATATATATACTCTGAATGTCAAGAGCTATCCTGCTCACATAACAACATCGCTACGTGGAACCTCAACACATAAGAAATTGATAAGTCGTTCCACAACTCACACGGCATAATCATAATATCACATGAAATGGACGAGGATGGAACATCTAATGTTCTAATACCTCTCCATGAGAAGCGCTATACCGAAATGAACACACCTGACTCTTACGGAGCCCATAATCATATTTAAATCCATCCACAACCCTCAAGTCGATTCTGCTCGCACCGAACTAGGCTAATAGTCTTACCTGGGTCCATAATAACCCACTTTTCTCATAACAGACAAGAACATCCATCGTAGCCTGGAAAACTCCCACAATCCACAACCAAATGAACCGAGCGCCCTCCAGGCATAAACTCTCAAATGAGCCATCTTACCACATTCTTTATACTTGGTTCAAACCTTCAATCAATCAAGTGACCACATGCCACCCTTATATAATCCTCGCGTGGAATACACTTCCACGACCTCATGCACTAGATAACAACTCTGCACCTCCATACCACCGGCCGCACAAATGCAGTAAAATCCACCAAGAAATCTGCAACCAAAACATAAAGCCTCTTACACAACCACCGATCTCAGGTGATGCTGAAGACAATACTGGCTTACTCTAAACATCCAAATCCCTTTTCTTGATCATTCGAGCTCGTGACATCCTGGTCCATAGTGAACCGCAATCTTGATCCTTACTTTCAAATTTCGTACCGCTCACTGCATCTAACATGCCAGTATGCAATACCACAAGAATTTAATCATACCTCCTGGACCACTATTAGGAAAAACACTACATCATATAATAACCTTTTACTTAGCTCACTTCACGAGAACCATAACATCATACTAGAGAATTCTCATAATCACAAAACATGCAAATCCTCAAGTAATATTCTATTCCACCATAATCCTTCTGGGATCCGCCTACCCATGACAGGCCACAACACTTGAATGTTTCCAAATAAAATCAATTACGGCGGCTGTCAAGCTTTGCACGTACCGCCACAAATCACATGCATAATCTAATCACGCGGGAGGCACTGATCATTGCCACCATCAGGCCAAATTCCCCCATGGCTGACCATCTAACTTTTCAAAATTTCCATTACTCGCGCCATTCTGAAACTCCACCTCTGCAGGACATAACTGATTCACCTGAATACCTCAAACTGAAATTGATACGACACTTAGCCTCGCGATCAACTTATCGACAGTAGACTCCCCCCCACCCCCAATTTGCTCAAGCTATAGTTCAAGATGAACAATAACTCACAATGCCCATACGCAAACACCACCACAATACCGCAGTGAGATTCAATTAAACCTTTCATAAGCTCATATAACACGACCCATATTATACCTTAATCAAATTCGCACTCACCGTAGGGATGATGATAACTCCAAATCAACACATAACAACTCAATTCGCACTCACTTCGAGTGATTCCATTCCACGAGACTACTTTGTCCCCAGACCCATGAACCGTTTCATGTTCTCCTTGCATGCATATTCACATCTCCGACCGGTATACCCATTCAGATAACCCTTCTATGAACCCGAAGTCATTTATCTCTTCTATGAACCCAAATGCTACTTTGCACGCCGAAGATAACGTAGAACACTCCAAACATTTATCTCTTTCCCATAATTCCGCTGCAAAAGCTCGATTCTTAACCATACTGTGGGCTTGAAATCCTTAGACACCCCATTCTGACCTTCAAATTTACTAGGACCGTTGTTGAGAGTCACCCACTCTGGCTTGGTCCCGAATATAATCAACTCCACGGTTTCGCTGGCACCTTAACACCTATCTTGAATAAGCACCCGACCGAATCACTTCCCTTGCAAATTACCTCTGTACTAAGCATAAATCCTGAATCATTCTAAAGCCTAAACCTGATTCCATAAGGCCAATCTTTGCACACATTTATCAAATCCTATGATCAATTACTACTCATGTCTTTTTCCCTTAGCTGTAATAACCCACTAATATGCCGATGACCAGAATATTCGCCAATAGATACCTATGCAACCCAATCGTAGGAGGTTGTACTCTCCCACTTAGCCTGAAGCCGCTATTACACAAATCAGAACTCACCAAGAATCTTTCTTCATTGTTACATGATCCTGCATAACCAACTCGCCAAATTCCTTGAAATCCTTTCGTTAGCATTTCACAAGCGCTCTGAGTCATTAACCACATTCTCATATCCGACCTCTTGCTGAATAGTCAGTAAAACCCCTCGCAAAAACTCCGCCAACCACGCAACCACTAACCTGCTCACAGAAGATAACCCACTGCGAAAATTACCAACTGACACCTTCCAATGACGTTGTACTACACAATTTCTACAACATCAATACCCCATCCTACACCCATTCTCATTTACCAACTGTCTGTCCGCTCCTCATGGACATCTGCTAAATGCGTGACAATATCTTCTAATTCACAGCTATGCTGCATCCCTCTTCATATCGAACAACTCCTCTATGTTGTATCCAATCTTCCGCTGAAATAGCCAATATTTCAATTGAAGCTCGTGGACCCAATCACCATCCATTAAAATTCTCAAATCGCTCCAAAATTCTCCTCAAGATGTGCAACTATCTTACCACAGAATCAGATGCTACGCTGCCACTCTCCCACTTTGGTCAAACTCACTCCTTTAAGAAACTGCTCGACTTCCGCTTCTTACACAAGGCATTCTAGAAATTTAACAACTGTCTGACACTCCCCACATGTCTTTCCTCATCGTATGATGCCCAATTAGTGCCTCAAATAAATATCATTCTCTGTAGCACCTAAACCAACAGACCACCACAACTTCAAAACTCTTTAAAGATCATCTTCCTCGAGCCGCCTACATTAGAAATATTTATTCAATCCTGAACCATCGCACACCACGATCTCTGACAGCCGCTTCTTCAATACTACTTCACATTATTCTGACCCAAATGCAACCGAAGAAACCATAACACCGGAGAACTTAACACATCCTATTCGATCAAAGATGACGATGCCACATCACAAATGAAGATTCCACCTCACTTGAAAACACCCAGTCTCATTACTCTAACAACCCGAACCTGATCATTTATAGTCCAATTATCTTTCCTCCGCCGGAAATAAAATATTGAAATCTCAGAATCACGCTCCGAGTATAACTCCTATCAAGTCATTCATTTCCTCGATATATGGGCAAGCATCCTATCATCATATCAATATTTTGCGATAACCAATCATAAGAATCATAACAACCTGAGCATAGCCTCAAAGCTCTCAGAAACACAACTACTGAGCTGAAACAACCTAATATCCTCCCGTAGAGCAACGACAATAGTCCCAACCAATTGTGCATGGAAAAGCATCACGCACCATATCTGTAGTACCATTAAAATTTCTCAAATTCTCGATTATAGCAAGCGCTTCGCGACGTGTAAGATTGAGTAAGAATAAACGTAGGCATAAGCCTCAAAGGAATCAAACCGCGCGATAACGAATCAAGAAGTGAAGTACTCCTAATAGCCCCGTCGCCTCTCGAAGATAAGTACAAACGTCTCCGTACCGATCCGCAATACTTTACAAGACTTGCTCATGACTCGTGAGACCTAAGGGAACCTAGTGCTCTGATACCACGTTGTCACGACCCAAAAATCCATTGAGGTCGTGATGCACCGGACACCATTTCCAAGGGAAGCCAACACTCAATAGATAATTAAAATTCTTAGTTTAGTATTTTGAAATCGTTACTTTCCATTTCATTATATAAAAATCAATAAAATTTACCAAGTGAATAACAATGTTAAACAATTTAATTAACTAATACATCCCAAAATCTTCCCAGAACCCGGTGTCACAAGTGCATGAGCAATTTCTAAGAAAAATCAATTGAAATACAATAACTGTCCAGAATACAAATGGGACTGTAAAGAAAGTACAAATCAATACTCTGAAGGAGGCTCTGCTGGCTGTGGGTTGTCTCGAGAGGTGCAGCTCACCTAAGTGCCCATATCAACCATGACACGGCACCACGCGGGGCCACTAGATATACATATATCTGTGCAACAAAATGCACAGCAAGTGTAGTATGAGTACGAAAACAACGTGTACTCGGTAAGTATCCCGCCTAACCTCGAAGAGGTAGTGACGAGAGGTTGACTTTGACAATTGTTAAATTAATATAATCAAGTGTGATGTCAAACATGGATGTTCTATCAAATAACATATAACAGCAGGAAAGGAAAACTTCTTCCATAATTTATAAATCCCATTTTCCGTCTCAGTTAACCACTCATATCTTAAGGAAATTAAACAGTTAAAATCACAGATGGTATCCAGCAAATATCATGCGCAGGAAATGCCGAGGGTCGAACGGCCAAAACCAACATAAATGTACACTGTCGAAGGGTCGAATGGCATGAGCCATAGATGCATCTATTAACCTGTCATGGCGTACGACCTGCTCCCATGAGAGTAGTGGAAGAAATCACCCCGCTCGTGGAATATAAGTTGCAAAGCGGTCACACATAATCATACACATTCAAACAGTCCAGCCCGACTACATCGGGAAAACAAGTACCCAAGAAAATGACAATTTCTCTTTTAATGGTCACGAAAATAGTATTTAAATATTTTCTACAAATTCATTTACCTAGTTAGATAAGGTTTAAACACTTTAATTTCATCAGTAAGGTTACAAGTACGACAAATAAAACATGCTTTTGGGGCCTAGACTACCCGGACATAAGCATAATAGTAGCTACGCACAGACTCCCGTCACCTCGTGCGTATGTAGCCCCCCGCAAATAGTAGCACATATTTAATTATTTCACCTATGGGGACAATTCCCTCTTACAAGGTTAGAAAAGAGACTTACCTTGCTCCAAAGATTCATAACCAGCCTCCAAGCCCTTCCGACGACTCACATTGATGCACCACGCCCAAAACTATCCAATAACGGGCAAACTAATGAAAATATACTCTAATACTTATTACAATTCAATTTATATAAATTCCCAACTCCGCTCGGAAAGTTGACAAAATTGCCCTCGGGCCCACGTGCCCGGATTCTGAAATTTTTCGAAGATAAAGATTACCCATAACTTTACGAACTCAACTATATAATCCTTTATCAATTTATGCCCAAATTCGTGGTAAAATCCAAAAATACAAATTCTACGTCTTTCTTCAAAAATTCCAAATTTCCACAAATTCCTATGTCCAAATCCGCATATAATCATGTATTTAACTAATAAATGGGAAGAAACCACTTACCTAGAGTTGCTTGATGAAAATCTCCCCTTGAAGCTCTCCAAAATCGTCCAAGCCAAATGAAAAATGGGAGAAAATGAGCCAAGTCCCGATTTAAAGAAACCCCCACCGCCTCCAGCACTTACGCACCTGCTGAAAAACCATCGCAGGTACGGCTCTAACTCAACCCATCAGCTCCCGCTCCTGCGACACTCCATTCCGCATCTGCGCCTTCGCAGGTGCGGACATAACCTCGCACCTGCGGCCCCAGTCAAGCCAGTCCTCTTCCGCTTCTGCGACACCAACGCCTCTTCTGCGGCTCTGCACCTGCGGCCAAATCATTGCAGGTGCGGTTACACCAGGCACCAGCAGCCTTAGCCTTTCTCACAATTCCAAATTCGATCCAATAACCACCCGGAATCCACCCAGGGCCCCCGGGACCCCGTCCAATCACACCAAACAGCTCCAAAACATAATGTGAACCCGCTCAAAGCCTCAAATCATATCAAATAACATCGAAACAATGGATCACAACTCAATTAAATCTCTTTGAACTTTGAAACTTCCAACTTCTACATTTGATGCCGAAACCTATCAAATCACGTCCGATTGACCCCAAATTTTGCACACAAGTCACATTCAACATTATGGACCTGCTCCAACTCTCGGAATCGGAATCGACCCCGATATCAAAATTTCCACTTTCGGTTCAATTCCTCAAAAACTTTTAAATTTCTAACTTTAGCCAAACGACTCCAAATGACCTACGGACCTTCGAATTCACTTCCGATCGCTCCTAACACCAGAATCACCATACAGAGCTATTCCCATGCTTGGAATCCCGAAGGGACATCAATAACACTGAAATGCACTTCAACCAGACTTATGAAATTTCTTCTAAAATACTAACTTCCACAATATGCGCCGAAACGCTCCTGGGTCATCCAAAACCTGCTCTGAACATACGCCTAATCCAAAATCATCACACGAACCTGTTGGAACCTTCAAATCCTAATTGAGGTCGTTTACTTAAACATCCAATCTTAGTCAATTCTTCCAACTTAAGGCTTTAGAAATGAGAATTTTCTTTCGAATTCGACTCCGAACTTCCTGAAATTCAATTCCGACCACGCCTACAAGTCATAACACCTGAAATGAAGCTGCTCATGGACTCAAACCGCCAAACGACGCGTTAGATCTCAATACGAACGGTCGGGTCATTTCATTCTCTCCCACTTAAACATACGTTCATCCTCAAATGTGCTAAGAACTGCTCTGGAGGTATCTGAAATCACCGTTTAACACTTCGTGCACCTACCTGTGCTGCCACCACTCCGCTGAGCGCATTAGCTCGATCAAATCCGAAGATATCTTCTTTTATCCATACAATAAGCTCAGAACCTAGTTCCAACACATGAAATCCTCTGCTAGGCCCGTTTCCAATATATGAACACCGAATTAATCACTACACGAGGTACCAGAATATGATTGCATGCCTCTGCTGAATTAGAACCATACACCGCATAACTCATCATTTAACCATAACGACATTCCCTAACCTTAATAGCCAAAATTCCACGAATCTGATGCTCCCAATGCACCTCATGACATATATATAGGTCCTGCTATAACGCTTACGATACCACCGCAATAGAGGAGATGTGTAGAAATTTATAACCAACTGCAGAGTGAACAAATCATTGGATCTCTCCTCCTGACTAGAATCATCACCTCATTACGAACCAAATAATGGTATTTGTCCTTTAATATACTTCACATAATCTTATCGCACTGATCTAATAATCTCGCCTCACCCAGTATGAACTGCTTAGACAACAAGTCACCCCAGTCATGACCAACAGTCTCACATGATGCCACAATGCGCCAATAGGCCACAACTCGAACATGATACATAAGGAAATGACTCAGGAAGGGACTACTCGACTCACGCAACTAATATGAACATTCCCTAGAAAATAGGAAACAAGACACACAAGATAGAATTTAATCCGTACTCAAGCACAACTGAGGTGCGATATATATATATACTCTGAACTATCCTGCTCACATAACAACATCGCTACGCGGAACCACAACACATAAGAAATTGATAAGTCATTCCACAACTCACACGGCACAATCGTAATATCACTTGAAATGGACGAATATGGAACAACATCTAATGTTCTAATACCTCTCCATGAGAAGCGCTATACCGAAATGAACACACCTGACTCTTACGGAGCCCATAATCATATTTAAATCCATCCACAACCCTCGAGTCGATTCTGCTCGCACCGAACTAGAATAATAGTCTTACTTGGGTCCATAATAACCCACTTTTCTCATAACACACAAGAACATCCATCGTAGCCGGGGCAAACTCCCACAATCCACAACCAAATGAACCGAGCACCCTCCAGGCATAAACGCCCAAATGAGCCATCTTACCACATTCTTCATACTTGGTTCAAACCTTCAATCAATCAAGTGACCACATGCCACCCTTAATAATCCTCGCATGGAATACACCTCCACGACCTCATGCACCAGATAACAAGACTGCACCTCCATACCACCAGCCACACAAATGTTGTAAAACCCACCAAGAAATGTGCAACCAAAAAGCAAAGCATCTTACACAACCACCGATCTCAAGTGATGCTGAAGACAATACCGGATTACTCTAAACATCCAAATCCCTTTCCTTGATCATCCGAGCTCGCGACATCCTGGTCCACTCAGAACCGCAACCTTGATACTTACTTCCAAATTTCGTATCGCTCACTGCAGCTAACATGCCAGTATGTGATAGCAAAAGAATTTCATCATACCTCCTAGACCACTATTAGGGAAAACACTTCATCATATAAAAACCTTTTACTTAGCTCACTTCACGAGAACCATAACATCACACGAGTGAATTCTCATAATCACAAAACATGCAACTCCTCAAGTAATAGTCTATGCCACCATAATCCTTCTGGGATCCGCCTACCCATGACAGGCCATGACACTTGAATGCTTCCAAATAAAATCAATTACGGCGGTCGTCAACCCTTGCACGTACCGCCACAAATCATATGCATAATCTAATCACGCGGGAGGCACTGATCATTGCCACCATCAGGCCAAATTCCCCCATGGCTGACCATCTAACTTTTCCAAATTTCCATTACTCACGCCATTCTCAAACTCCACCTCTGCAGGACATAACTGATTCACAAACTGAAACTGATACGACACTTAGCCTCGCGATCAACTTATCGTTAGCAGACCCCCCCCCCCTCCCCTTTTGCTCAAGCCATAGTTCAAGATGAACAATAACTCACAATGCCCATACGCTAACATCACCACAATACCGTAGTGAGATTCAATTAAACCTTTCATAAGCTCATATAACACGACCCAACTTATACCTTAATCCAATTCGCACTCACTTTAGGGATGATGATAACTCCAAATCAACACATAACAACTCAATTCACACTCACTTCGAGTGATTCCATTCCACGAGACTACTTTGTCCCCAGACCCATGAACCGTTTCATGCTCTCTTTGCACGCATATTCACATCTCCGACCAGTATACCCATTCTGATAACCCTTCTATGAACCCGAAGTCATTTCTCCCTTCTATGAACCCAAATGCTACTCTGCACACTGAAGATAACGTAGAACGCTCCAACCATTTTTCTCTTTCCCATAATTCCGCTGCAAAAGCTCGATTCTTAACCATACTGTGGGCTTATCCTTAGACACCCCATTCTGACCTTCGAATTTACTAGGACCATTGTTGAGAATCACCCACTCTGGCTTGGTCCTGAATATAATCAACTTTGTGGCTTCGCTGGTACCTGAACTCCCATCTAGAATATAATCAAGACGGGTGCTTATTCAATATGGGTACCTGAACACCTATCCCGAATATAATCAACTCCATGGCTTCGCTGGTACCTGAACACCCATCTTGAATAAGCACCCGACTGAATCACTTCCCTTGATAATTACCTTTGTACTAAGCATAAATCTTGAATCTTTCCAAAGCCTAGACCTGATTCCATAAGGCCAGCCTTTGCACACATTTATCAAATCCTATGCTCAATTACTACTTATGTCTTCTTCCCTTAGCTGTAATAAGCCACTAGTATGCCGATGACCAGAATATTCGCCAGTATACCCATGCAACCCAATCGTAGGAGTGGAACTCTCCCACTTAGCCTGAACCCGCTATTACACAAATTCGGAACTCACCAAGAATCTTCCTTCATTGTTGACATGATTCTGCATAACCAACTCACCTAATTCCTTGAAATCCTTCTGTTAGCTTTCACAAACGTTGTGAGTCATTAACCACATTCTCATATCTGACCTCTTGCTGAATAGTCAGTAAAATCCCTCGCAAAAACTCCTCCAACCACGCAACCACTAACCTGCTCACAGAAGATAACCCACTGCGAAAATTACCAACTGACACCTTCCAACGACGCTGTACTGCACAATCTCTATGACATTAATACCCCATCCTACACCCGTTCTCATTTACCAACTTTACCAGTCTGTCCGCTCTTCATGGACATCTACTAAATGTGCGACAATATCTTCTAATTCACAGTTATGTTGCATCCTTCTTCATATCGAACAACTCCTATTTGTTGTATCCAATCTTCTGCCTAAATAGCCAATATTTCAATTGAAGCCCGTGGACCCAATCACCGTCCGCTAAAATTCTCAAATCGCTCCAAAATTCTCCTTAAGATGTGCAGCTATCTTACCACAGAACTCAGATGCTACGCTGCCACTCTCCTACTTTGGTCAAACTCACTCCTTTAAGCAACTGCTCGACTTCCGCTTCTTACACCTGGTCTTCTAGAAATTTAACCATTGTCTGACACTCTCCATATGTCTTTCCTCATTGTATTCTACCCAGTTGTTGCCTCAAATAAATATCATTCTCTGTAGCACTTAAACCAGCCGACCACCACAATTTCAAAACTCTTCGAAGATCATCTTCCTCGAGCCGCCTACAATAGAAATATTTATTCAATCCTGAACCACAGCACACCACGATCTCCGACAGCCATTTCTTCAATACTACTTCACATTATTCTGACCCAATGCAACCGAAGAAACCATAGCACTGGCGAACTTAACACATCCTAATCAAAGACGACGATGCCATATCACAGATGAAGATTCAACCTCACTTGAAAACACCCAGTCTCATTATTCTTTCAACCCGAACCTGATCATTTATAGTCCAATTGTCTTTCCTCCGCCGGAAATAAAATACTAAAATATCGGAATCACGCTCCGAGTAGAAATCATATCAAGTCATTCATTTCCCCGACATATAGGAAATCATCCTATCGTCATATCAATACCGTGTGATAACCAATCATAAGCATCATAACAACCTGAGCATAGCCTCAAAGCTCTTAGAAATACAACGACTGAGCTGAAACAACCTAATATCCTCCTGCAGAGCGACAACAAAAGTCCCAACTAACAGTGCATAGAAAAGCATCACGCACCATATCTGTAGTACCATTACAATTCCTCAAATTCTCGATTATAGCAAGCGCTTCGCAACGTGTAAGATTGAGTAACAAGAAACTTAGGCATAAGCCTCAAAGGAATCAAATCGCACGATAAGGAATCAAGAAGTGAATTACTCCTAAAACCCCTGTAGCCTCTCAAAGATAAGTACAAACGTCTCCGTACCGATCCGCAAGACTCTACTAGACTTGCTCATGACTCGTGAGACCTAAGGGAACCTAGTGCTCTGATACCATGTTGTCACGACCCAAAAATCCATTAAGGTCGTGATGGCGTTGGACACCATTTGTCAGGCAAGCAAACACTCAATAGATAATTAAAAATTCTTATTTTAGTATTTCTAAATCGTCACTTTCCATTTCATTATATAAAAATCAATAAAATTTACTGAGTGAATAACGATGTTTAACAATTTAATTAACTAATACATCCCAAAATCATCCCAGAACCAGGTGTCATAAGTGCATGAGCAATTTCTAAGAAAAATAAATTGAAATACAATAACCGTCCAGAATACAAATGGGACTGTAAAGAAAGTACAACTCAATACTCTGAAGGAGACTTTGCTAGCTGCGGGTCGTCTCGAGAGGTGCAGCTCACCCAAGTCCCCATATCAACCATGCCAAGGCGCCAAGCACGGCCACTAGATATACATGTACCTGTGCAACAAAAAGCACAGCAAGTGTAGTATGAGTACGAAAACAACGTATACTCAGTAAGTATCCCGCCTAACCTCGAAGATGTAGTGACGAGAGGTCGACTTTGACACTTACTAGAGGTCAAATTAATATAATCAAGTGTGATGTCAAACATGGATGTTCTATCAAATAACATGTAACAACAGGAAAGGACAACTTCTTCCATAATTTTTAAATCCTAGTTTCCGTCATCTCAGTTAACCACTCATATCTTAAGGAAATATAACAGTTCAAATCACAAATGGTATCCACCAAATATCATGCGCAGGAAATGCAGAGGGTCGAACGGCCCGAAACAACATAAATGTAAATTGTGCACTGTCGAAGGGTCGAATGGCGCGAACCATAACCTGCCGTGGCGTACGGCCCGCTCCCATGAGAGTAGTGAAAGAAATAACCCCGCTCGCGGAATATAAGTTGCGAAGCAGTCACACATAATCATACACATTCAACAGTCCGCCCCGACTACATCGGGAAAACAAGTACCCAAGAAAATGAAAATTTCTCTTTTAATGGTCACGAAAATAGTATTTAAATATTTTCCACAAATTCATTTACCAAGTTCAATAAGGTTTAAACACTTTAATTTCATTAATAAGGTTACAAGTACGGCAAATAAAATATGTTTTCTGGGCCTAGACTACCCGAACATAAGCATAATAGTAGCTACGCACGGACTCCCGTCACCTCATGTGTACGTAGCCCCCACAAATAGTAGCACATATTTAATTATTTCACCTATGGGGACAATTTCCTCTTACAAGGTTAGAAAGAAGACTTATCTCACTCCGAAGATTCATAACCAGCCTCCAAGCCCTTCCGACGACTCACATTGATGCACCACGCCCAAAACTATCTAAATAATGGGCAAACCACTGAAAATATACTCTAATACTTATGACAATTCAATTTATAAAAATTCCCAACTCCGCTCGAAATGTTGAAAAAATCGCCCTCAGGCTCACGTGCCCGGATTTCAAAAAATTTCGAAGATAAAGATTACCCATAACTTTACGAACCCAACTATATAATCCTTTATCAATTTCATGCCCAAATTCGTGGTAAAATCCAAAAATACAAATTCTAGGTGTTTCTTCAAAAATCCCAAATTTGCACAAATTCCCATGTCCAAATCCGCATATAATCATGTATTTATATGATAAGTGGGAAGAAACCACTTACCTGATAATCATGTATATTTGACCGCATCGCATGTATGATTCGCCAGCGGGGTAATAGATGCATCTATGGTTCGCGTCGTTCGACCCTTCAGCAGTGCACAATTTACATTTATGTTGGATCGGGCCGTATGACATGGGCATTATTTGCGCATGATATTTACTAGGTACTTTACGTGATTTGAGCTGCTTAATTTCCTTGGAATATAAATTTTCAACTCAAATGACGGAAATTGAAATTTACTTATGAAAGAAGCTGTCACTTTCTGTGTTACCAGTTATTTAATTATGACATCCATGCTTAGCATCACATATATTTATATTAGCTTGACCTCTAGTAAGTTTCAACGTCGACCTCTCGTCACTACCTCTACGAGGTTAGGCAGGATACTTACTGAGTACACGTTGTCTTTGTACTCATACTACACTTGTTGTACATTTTTAATGTACAGGTACATGTATGGATAGTGGCCTTGTGGGCACAGCAGCATGGTTGGTAGGGGGACTTAGGTGAGCTGCATCTTATGAGAGGATCCACAGCCAACAGAGTCTCCTTCCGAGTACTTGTATCCCCTTTTTTGTCCAAACTTATACTCTGGACAGTTGTTGTATTTTATTTTTCTTCCCAGAAATTTGCTCATGCACTTGTGATATCGGGTTCTGGAATGACCATGGGATTTATTCACTATTGGAATTTGGTTAAAAACATCTTGTATAATCTGTGGAAGTTCATTATTTACTATTTAATATAATGAAAAGAAGTGATTTCTAACTACTAAAATTGCCTGACGGTGGTGTACGGCGCCATCACGACCTTTATTAGATTTTGGGTCGTGACAGATGAGATTCCTTTATCCTTAACTAATGGCTTGTTTGGATGGTTCTTATGTATCGTATCATAATGTATTGTATTATATTTGTTGATACCCAATTTTTTCCTTAATACTTTTTCAAATACATATATGCCTTCAAAACTATGCATTTGCATCAATTGATATTTTTCCATAATTTCTACATTTTTATGATTTTTTAATTAATTTATCCCAGTATTTTATTTACATAAATAATTACAAATTGCATCACAAATGACTTTATAACATTTCATGGTTTAATTTTATTGTCTATATTCATATTAAGCTTAAATTATTGCACAAATAGCCACATTTATATTTTTTGGGTTATAATTGCAATAACTTTGCAATTATAGCCCATGCATGCATTATTACATTATTTTACCAGAAAATAGCTCATTATATTTTTTTTTTAAATATTGAATAATTGTTTTAAAACATTTCTATGCATGAAAATTCTTTTTTGTAATTTGTTAATTATTTTATAAATTATTATTTATTAATTATTTGGGTATTTAATAAATAACCCCCTCAAACATTAGCCCAAACCTATACCTTCCCGACCCAATACCCCATTTAAGCGTGGCTGTTGATATTTTAGATCAACGGTCCACAAACCCCTTACCATAATTAATCCTAAAACCTAACCCCCAACCCCGTCGTCGTCATCTCCCTCGCCTCTCAACTCTCTCTTGGCCGAACCCTAACCCTAAATGCCATCACCGGCGTAAACCTCCTTCTCATGTTGCTTCTATGTATTCTCCGACCAGTCTCGGTCTTCTATACGCCATGGCTCTTCGACTTCATGAGTCCTTGAGAGGATCTCAAGGAAATCCAACTGGTTCTGGTTCAAAACTTGTTCACCGGCCTGTCTCAGGCCATTTTCGTTTATAAGTAAGGGATTTCTCCTTGTTTTATTACAAATCCATGGGTATTTTGATCGATTCTCTTCATCTCTACTATTTTTTCTGAAAGCCCTAGTTCATTATTGCCGATTCTTCGTAGATCTTTATAGATCTGGGGTGATTCGAGTACTATTAAGTGTTCGTCCTAAACTATTTTTCAAAGACTTTTCTGACTTCTAAGTGCTTAATTAATTGTTCTTTCATCATCGTGACTGACTTTTGCAAGAACATTCAAACCCTAGTTGATTCTATGTGATATACTAGTCTTCAATATTTGCTTCGATACTTTGGGTGTTTTTGTGATACCAGTCGTATTGGTTTACCCCGTTTTTTGACTTAACTGTTTTCCCTGTTAAAACCCAGTATTCTTGGGGATTTCTACCCTAATTGACCTCTGCTAGGGTTTGAACTAGTTTTCTTGTTAAACCCGGTAATTCTGTGAAGTTTTACTCATTTGTTTTCTATTTATGGAACCTGAGTGATTCTTCTGGTAAAATCAGTATTCTTTTGAAGATTCTTACTGATTATTGCCTATTATTTTGCCCTGTTAAAATCTGTGTGCACAGATCTTATTTGTTCCCCTGTTTTGCAACTTTAATTGATTACACTTGCCTTAATTAGTTGTCCGTATGATTTTGGGATTCTTATTGATCCCTTATTTGGTATGATTTGGACTCATTGCCTTAATTAAACCCCTTTGCTGTTATCGTTAGGTGATTACCCCTAATTAAGAGGTCTATTCCGGACTCCCTTATGTTAACTGATTATGTGACCCTGTGATTGCCCTTAATTGACTGACTTCTGATTCTTTTACCTTATTTGTTCTACGCCAAAAGTACTATATATACACTCTTGTTTTACCTCTCAAAGACACGAAAGATAGTTCAAAAAATATACACACACACAAAAACTTTCTCTTATCTCTCTATGCTACTTGTGCTCATTGCTTGTCTAGCCGGCTGAAACCCAAGGCTAGACTGTGGAATTCTACCTACTTTACTTTCTGAATCTTGCTTCCTTAACTGGTATGTTCTTATTTCAATTCTGAAATTCAACCCTATGTGCTCCATAGTTGTTAAACCCATGCCTATTTCCGCACTAGTTTAATTGGCTATGTATTTAATTGTCTTCCTGTTTACTGCTTTGCTCAAAATGATGGAGTCTTACCCTCTCTTGCTCAAATGTTTAGTCAGCATGTCTAGGTCTCATTTGTCTTCTGTGATACTTGACCAGCGTGTTTACTTGAGTTCCTGTTTACTTCCCTTGACTAGTATGCTCACGTCAGTATCGTAGACTCCTAATGTATTTGGTTAATCCTAATTGGCATGGTTGGCTCTATGTAGTAGACCCTTGTCTTCAACATGACCATTCTCATATTCTGTCTCTAAGTTTATTATCCATTACCACTTTAATTTCAAGCATGATCCCCTTGATAATACTTCGAAGCAATAGTTTTTATGTTCTGGTTGCCAATCAGTTCCTATTTGTTCTATGTACTGGCTGGTCAATGTGCTTCCCCTTTACCATGTTCATGTGTTTCTGACTTAAGCCTCTATGTTTCCAATCCCTGATTGTAAACTTGTTTTCCTTCACTTAGAAACAAGTAATAAATGGTTTTGATTCTGGGCACTCTAAGTGTTATGACTGTGTGGTTGCTTGTAGAATTTTTCTTCTTCTCAGAATTGTTTCCAAAATTGTTTTACTCTTTAACATTTTTAAGAATTGTTTTTATTCCTGAAAACCTTTTCACCCCTGAAATTTTTACCTCTACACTATTTTTACTAAGTTCTTCCAAACTATGTCAAGCACTCTCACTTCTACTCTTAGATTACCTAAGTTTTGTCCCTCCAGTGTGTGTACTGCCTAGGAATCCATGAGATTCCTCCGAACTCTGGCACACTGGGGCTAGTCTTTCAACACTGGACATAATCACTTCCCTACTCAAAGGATCTTGGTGTGAGCATTGCCCGGGATCCCTGAGGTCCTTAGGGAACTTTGACACACCAGGACACCCTATTGGCTATGAGACTTTGGCATCCTGGACTGTTTTTGAAGGCCTGGTATTTCTAGGTTCACTTTGGGCCTATCTCAGGCTCCCTATAGCATAACTTATATTTATTATGTGATTCATTCATTTATGATCTGTAATAATAACCTTTGTAAATAGATATTGGGAAAATTAGTAAAAGGGAAGGGATTCTTATGTAATTTTTGTGGGAAAATCGGGTAGAAATCATGCCCTTAGGATTAGTATGACTATGTCTTGCATTAGAAATCATGTTCTTAGGTTTGTTTGCTTGCATTATAAGTCATACTCTTAGGATTGCTTGGCATACTAGGCAACATGTTATAGGTTCATTACCTCATTTGTTACGGGATTCTTCTTCTGCATAATCATGATCACCTAGAAATCCTATTATTAAGTTACCGTTGTAATTATGCTTAATAAAAATGTCCATCCTTGGTTTGCATTAGAAATCCTGCTTTAGGACTGTGTTTGTATTCGCTTTAAATCATGTCTACATCGCCTAAATCAATAACCGTCCTGTCTATAAGAGTGTTTAAAAGCAATTTCAATGCCTAGACACCATGTTATAGGATAACTATGTATGAAATCGGTTTCGTGATAATCAACACCTAAACAAGCATATTTGTAGGTCGTATTAAAACTCAAATTGTTTGCTTTCCTTTAGTCAATTTCCAGAATTCTATTTGCATTTTTAGACAGCATGTTATAGGGTATCCCTGAACCACACCTAGGCAAGCCTATATGTAATTAAGGCCTTATAAGAATTATAAAACTATGCTTTGTTTATTTGTGAACTGCCCAGATTCAACAAGTCCTAACATCGATAGGCAAACTAATTAGGTCTCCACTGCCTCGCTTTAATAGATATTGCATACAGTCTGTTTTCATGCTCACATAGATATCCTGTTTTAGGATTTTGAAATGTATGAACTCCTGCTGTTTGAGGCTTGCTATTGTTTGCATACTTGAGGAGGTAAAAGTGAGTCTTTAATTGTTCCTTATGTGAATGTCCTATTTGTTCTTGCTTGTCTCTTAGATTTTCTCCTTTTAAGCACTTTAGGAGAGTCAAGAACCACCTTAATTAGAGGTCTTAAACACCTCCAGGGACATAAGAAAAGGGACGGGTAATGCACGCTTAGAGTTCGTTTAATTAAAACTGCTTATAGAATCGCTAAGGGGAGGGTAATCGGGTAGTAAAAAGATATGATGACATGTGGGCTAATGCCCCGTGTAACCCCTCTAGTTGAGGAAGGATTACATGGCATTGTACAGATGTGATCTTGTAGGCTAATAACTTAGGACTTCCCTAACTTTATACATATGTGTGCTTAGACTTCTTACCTATTAAATTTCCTTTATCTTATTTACATATGTGTTCTTAGACTACTTACCCATTAAATTTCCTTTATCTTTGTCGCACCTCCTTTTTCCTCTACCCCTCCCGAATTTAATGAAAGGGTAATAAGGGGAGTTTTTCCAATTAAAGTGACATTATTCATATTTGGGATTTATTTTAGTTTTCAGAGTCGCCACCCGGATTTTTGACGATTTTCCGGGACACCGTTTTATTTTAAGAATCCCAAACCGAGGAAATTTTGACTCTGTTTTAATTTGTCTGCGACCAGAAATCCG
>ML356487.1:0-29018 GCA_005239505.1 Nicotiana paniculata
ATATATATATATATATATATATATATATATATATATATATATATATATATATATATTTAATAGAATTTATTTTTAAGTATAATATATGAATATTTTATAGTCATCAAACTCCCTCACACTTGAATCCTTGCTCATCCTCGAGGCAGTAATACTGTTAATAATTGTTGTTTCTTGTAGAATAGAAAAGTAAAAAAAATAAAATTTCACATAAAATTCAAAACCTATAAGTTTTTCAAGCCGCCAAATCTACCTTGTTTCTGCTTCTGCTTTAGTTTGCCAAAAACTTTCAACTCCTCTTTTGATGAACCTTTTGAGATTGATAACATTATGATCACAAATTCGAGTTTCTCAATTTTTTGTCCATAAGCTTTCCCTTCATGTCAGTCTCCACTAATGTAGAATCAACACTAATTTCTAAAATTATTTTAGGACTTTTTCAGGTTTGTAATGATAGGCTTAATGTTGGTCAGGTAAAAGGATATAGTTGTAGTGACTTTTTTCTATCCATCTTTATTATGAGAGCCTATTATTTACCGAAGTAACTATGTACGACTCAACACAAAGAAATTAACTCTAGAGATTGGGCTAAAGGTCGCGGTCTTCAATTCAATAATTAATATCACTTAAGTCATCATTTGTAACGACCCAATCGGTCATTTTGCCTTATCGAACCCCATTCCCCTAAATGAAACTTCCCATAGCGGCTTTTTATGATTTATGACTTGCCGGGACTAGTGGTCCGGGATTCGGAGGTGTTTAGAGTGCTACAGGAACAATTGGTTCCTTAAGGTTAGCCTTTATGGCCAAGTTTGACTTCGGTCAACGTTTTGAGTAAACAACCTTGGAATCGAGTTTCGTCGGTTCCGGTAGCTTCGTGTGATGATTTTTGGACCTGGGCGTATGCTCGGAATGGGTTTCTGATGACCCAGGAGCGTTTCAGCGCCCAATATTGAAATAAGAAGTTCCTTAAGTTTCTTTTGTGGTTTTGTACGTGATTTTGTGTTATCGAGGTCCGAATGGAATTTCGAGATCGGGAATAGTTATGATATGTCATTTATGACTTGCCTGCAAAATTTGGTGTCATTTCGAGTAGTATAGGTTGGTTCGGTGCGTTGTTAGCGAAGTCTAGAAAACTTAAAGTTCCTAAGTTTGGTTCATGGGGTTTTGAGGTGTGATTTTGAGTTTTAGCGTTGTTTTGGGTGTTCCGAAGGAGCAAGTCTGTATTATGATTTGAGACTTGTTGGTATATTTGGACGAGGGCTCGGGTGGGCCAAGGGGCCTCCCGAGTACCCAACGGGGCTAAAAACCAGCTAAAATAGTTGCTGGTGCACCTGTTCTGGTGTGACCGCAGGTGCGGTTGCCCAGTCGCAGGTGCGGGACCGCTCCTGCGGTCCCAAGCATCGCAGGTGTGACCCCCAATGGTCTGGCCAATTCTCGCAAGTACGGACAAAGTTCCGCAGGAGCAGAGCCGCTGGTGCGGTCTCCACTCCGCAGGTGTGGGCCTAGGCTCCCCAGTCCATTTCCGCAGGTGCTGGCGTTTGCTCGCAGGTGCGAGACCGCATGTGTGAAAATACTATCCAGACAGTGTGTTTTTATACACGGGTTTAATTCATTTTTTCTCATCTTCTTCTTCTTCCTTGGGGCGATTTCCACCATTTTAGAGGGGCAAACGACTTGGTTGTTGAAGGTAAGTAAATTCTACTCTAATATAGCCTCATGCATAAATTCTTAGTTAAGTTTAATCACATAATTAGTGAAAGATCAAGAATTTGGTAGTAACCCAAGACTTCGATAATTTGAGAATTTACCCGTGAATTTGCTATGAAATCAACTAAAAATCGTATATTAACGATCCTTAGGCTTCGGGTGAGCGATTCCCTTGAGAATTTTAGGAAATTGAACGTGCGGGCCCGGGGTTGGATTTTTGGAATTCTTCAAGAATGTTGAATTATTGAATAAATAGGATAATTTCCCTACTTTGAGCATGCATTGATGTCATTGTACCGTATTTGGCTAGTTGCGAGTCCTCGAGTGTAGAGTTCGGAGTTCGGGCGCATCCTTGGTCCGATGGGTAGATTCGACACGAGGTGAGTCTCTTTTCTAACCTTGTAAGAGGGAACTGTCCCCATAGGTGTTATATATGTTGTGTATAATTGTTTTGGGGGCTACGTGCGTACAATGTGACGAGAGTCCATACGTGGCGACTATCATGCTATGACGGGTAGTTTTAGGGCTCACACGCATGTCTCTATGTGCCTTATATGTATCTTTGGGTGTTCTTTGAGCTTCCTGTTGCTTTTAAATTGATATGGAAATGTGGAAGATTGCACTTGAACTCCTAGTTGATCAATCCCTGTTAAAGGTATAGCCCTACTAAGTTATTGAGATGTCGGTATATACATATATACGTATGAGAGTTAGCACTCGAATCGCATAAATGATTCGCGATCGAGGGAAGCTTTATGATAAATCGGTATAAGTGTGTCAGCACTCAAATCTCAGGTATGATTCGCGATTGAGGGAAGCTTTATGATAAATCGGTATAAGTGTGTCAGCACTCGAATCGCAGGGATGATTCGCCATCGAGGGGAGCTTTATGGTAATTATACATAAGTGTGTCAACACTCGAATCGCAGGTATGATTCGCGATCGAGGGAAGCTTTATTGTAATTGTGTATAAATGTATCAGCACCCGAGTCGGAGGTATGATTCGCAAGCGGGGGAAGCTTTACGTCCATTCAGCATCTAGATATTTCCTTATAACTCCGGTCGGTTGTCTTGACCTTATGTGCGCTTGGCAATTTGGTACTGTTTCCATTGATATTGACTTGACAGATGTTTCGGGAAAAAAGGAAAGTGTACTTTGTTGCTTATTTTCAGTAGTTTCCTGGATTTCTGTATTTGATAGGTATCTGTTGATTACTGTCTCACATGTCTACTGCATTCCGTTATATCCTATTTGCATTATTACTGTTGGACCTTAGTGAGTGTTATGTCGACCTCTCGTCACTACCTCTCCGAGGTTAGGCGGGATACTCACTGGGTACATATATATTTATGTACTCATGTTGCACTTCTGTAGTTAATTGTACAGGTTCTGAGGCTGTTGTTTCTGGTTATCCGAACGGAGCTTGACTTATATTCTGGACCTGACTCCACGGTGAGTTGCACCCCTTGACAATTCTCAGCAGTGCTATGGAGTTATCTTTTGTTTATTTCTGTCTACTTCTCTCAGACAGCAGTACAGTTGTATCATCTTTTGTATATTCTACTAGTTCGCCTGTTGACTTGTGACACTAGTTCCGGGCACGCAAATAGTAGACTCGTTATTTTTGGGAATGTATATATATTGGATCAGGATCACTATGGTTGTATTTACTTAAGTTGGTAAATGTTTCCGCTTTTATTTAAATGACTTAAGCTTAAAACTTTGGGAAATATGTGGGGTTGGTATGTTAATAAGGATAATCTCACTAGTAAAAAACTATTGGCTTGCCTGACTCCGGTGTTGGGCGCCATCACGACCCGTATCGGATTTTGGGTCTTGACATCATTTCTATCGATAGATTCCTTAAATTCAAGCTTCTTGAACCAAGAATTTATTCTATAAATATATATACACTTTTTTCCTCTTTTTCTTAAGAGTGAAATAGCACAATACCCTACAAGTATTCCTTCATCGCTTGCTTTAATAGTCATTTTTGCTCAACTATAGCCGAAAGGAGTAGTATCGATCTTTTTGTAGGATAAACCAATATGGTGTATCAATAAAATTTGGTTTATCCCTTCTTTTTTTTTGGCTCAAAGTTGGGTGCTAAATGGGAAAATATAAATATTTATGGTTAAAAATATACATGCTAAAAAGTATGTCAAAGAAAGCCTAATTTCATTCCAAAAATAGTGTTGTCTAGAGTTTCGCCTTGGTAGACATTTGGGGCAAGTTCTAGCAGAATTTTTTGATTCTACCCGTTGATATCATAATACTTCTCAATTCCAATACTTTCTCAAATTTGGAGATACTCATTCTTTCCTTCACAAAAATAAAATCACAAACTTGGAAGTTGTATGTCATAAATGAAAAAATTATTTTTGAAAATATGCAAATATTTACTTTAAAACTTTAATATTGTAAATATTCACCCTACACATGTTTATGTATGCAATTGACTGACTAATTTAAGACCTTATCAGTCATTTGGTATTGGTTTAAATATAAACCAACAAATTTACATGTGCCAACATTTGAATCGATTCATTAAAGGGTTAATCAACCAGTTACTTAGGCATACCAATCACCATGGAGTTACTCCTATACATGTGACTCTATTTTTGTAGAGGCCTTCATGAGATGTTTTGGTTGTATAGTAACCTGGATATTGACCAAATCAATTAATTAAGCATTTAATTACCCAAATCTATGTCGGGCCTATGAGGCTCCATTGCTTCTCCCTCAATGGCTACGGGTCTTGTATCTTAGTTCTGAGTTTAACATCGTCAGCTCGACTTATTGATTGCAGAATTCATCAGCCTATCAAAGTAACTGATGGATGTTGTTCAAAGTGTCCTCCAAAGAATAATTTTAGCCTGTGACCATTTACCTTAAACTTGTCTCCTCCATTTTTCTGAATTTCAATTGTCCCGTATGTAGTAACACTTATAACATTGTAAGGACCTGTCCACCTGAATTTTAATTTTTCTAGGAATAACCTGAGTCGACTACTGTAAAGAAGTACCTGAACTCCAATTTTGAAACTCTTTGGTCGGATCAACTTGTCATGCCATTGTGATGACCCAAAGGGTCATCTTATAAATTAAGACTCCATTCCAGGTTCATTAGCCTTAAAAAGATTAATTTTATTTACCTAGATTTGCGTGCGCAGTCCGGGCATGAAATCAAAAAGCTTTTATGTGAAAATATGAGAAATAGTAATTTTTTGAATTTAAAATTTGGTTTTAGTTGACTTTGTTCACAATTTTTAGTAAACGGATCCGGATCTGTGTTTCGATGATCCCGGGAGGTCTGTAGTAAAATATGGACTTGGGCGTATGCCCGGAACTGAATTCCAAGGTCCCTAGGCTTAAAATTCAATTCTTGAAAGAAATTATTTTGCTAGATTTTTAATGAAATAAAGAAATAAATTAATGTTTGAAACTGTTGGTATCGGGCCCGTAGTTTGGTTTCGGAGCTCGATACAGGTTTGTTATGATGTTTACATCCTATCTGTAAAATTTGGTAAGAATCGGAGTTGATTTGATGTGATTCGGACGTCCGGTTGAGAAATAGTGAAAGTTGAGTGGTCTTGAGAAAAATGATGAGTTTTGAGGTTAAATTCATAGTTTTGGATGTTATTTTCATGATTTGATCGCACGATCAAGTCCGTATAATTATTTTAGACTTGCGTTCATGTTTGGTTTGGAGCTCCGAGGGCTCGGGTGAGTTTTGGGTAGGCTACGGGATGTTCTAAACTTAGAATTTTTTGCTATTTTTCATCTACTGGTGCACAATCAATTTATTCTTAACGTTCACATGGCCTCACCCGCGACCGCGTAGAGTAGAATTTCACTGGTGTCATTTTTGTTTTATGCGAACGCGTGGCCTTGGACGCGAACGCGAACGCGAAGCACTGGAGGAAACCCTTCGCGAACGCGGCCAGGCCATCGCGTACGCGAAGAGTTAAGTGGACCTGGGGGAGGGGGAACCCAGTTGCTCTATGCGAACACAACCACATGGTCGCGAACGCGATGGCCTGTGGAGTTAAAGCTCCGCGAATGGGCCCATCCGATGCGAACATGAAGGCCATTGGGCCTGACCTATCGCGAACGCGGCAGGCCCATCGCGAACGCGATGAAGGCATGCCCAGTCATATAAAAACCTGTTTTAAAATGGGCAGAAGCTATTTTTCACCTATTTTCGAACTACAAAGACCTAGAGGCGATTTTCTTAAAATAAGTTCATCCCCAAGGTGTTGGTAATCAATCCTAAACTCTTCTCTTTCAATTACCCAATGTTTTTCATCACTTTTCAATCCAAAATAAAGAATTTTCATGGTAAAAACTGAGGGTTTGGGTAGAATTAGGGAATTTTGTAAAAATCGAATTTTGACCTCGAATTGAGGCCGGATTTCGAAACTTATTGCATATTCGGGCTCGAGGGTAAATGAGCAAACGGAATTTGGTCCGAACTCCGAGTTTGGACCAAGCGGGCCCGGGGTCGGGTTTTAACTTTTTTTGAGAAAGCTTAGGAAAATAATGATTTTTCAGTAAAGTTAGTTTCTTTAGCATAAATAAATGATATTAAACTAATTATGATTAGATTCGATCGATTTAAAGGAAAATTCGAAAGGAAAAGCGGTAATTGAGCAGTGAGTGCCCTGCAGAGTTGAGATAAGTGCTTGTTTTGACCTTGATTTGAGTGAATAGGAATCCCCAACTTAAATCAAATATGTCAATTCGCATGTGGGTGGTGTATAGGTGGGGGGACAAGTATCTATGCACCACCAAATTCTGTCCCGACCCCAAATCCTAAGCCGACCGTGATGGCGCCTATCATGATACTAGGCTAGCCAATCTACCACGAAATAACATGAGGACTTTCCCTTAAATTAAAAATTGTTCAATATTCCATAAAATTCTTTCGGTTTAACAGTTTAAAGTAACAAAACAAATAAAATAGTTTATACACTGCCCTAAAATCCTGGAGTCAACCATCATGAGCATCTACAAATAATACAACGTACTAATATTTCTTTAGTCCAACCAATTCTAGGAGATGATATCAAATATCAGGATAAGAAGGGAAATAGGGCATGCTGCGGACGCCAAACAGCTACCTCAAAATCGCGAACAAAGCTCCAAGAGAATGCGAAAACAGCTAGCGCTCAGACCCAACACCTGAATCTACACACAAGATACAGGGAGTAATGTGAGTACGCCAACTCAGTAGTAATGAGAGTAAATAATGTCCAAGGCTAGGAACAAGTAAAACAATCATCAATGCACAGTAAATTAAGCCTTTCTTTCAGAGAACACAAATACAATATCTTGTAACATTTACAAATCGCTTTTAGGAAAATATCTTTAGAAAATGTACCTTTTTCACAAATTCCATAGAAATCAAATGATTAAGTAAATAGAGTCGACGGATGTCATACATAGTCCTACATATGGAAACATGTATCATAAAAAGCCCCTCAGGAGTATCATCACTCAGCATCAAACACTCGGCATGCCTCACAATCACTCAGTATTAGCCCCTCGGGCTACCTCACAGACGCTCATGCCTCCCAATCTCTCATCACTCAGCACTCGCACTCGGCACTCGCACTCAGTAGGTACCTGCGCTCAGTGGTGGTGTACAGACTCCGGAGGAGCCCCTACAGGCCAATAGCTAATATCAAGCCATCTCGTGGCATAATCACTCAGGCTCTTGGCCTTTCACTATCATAAATAGTGCAACATGATGCGGCGTGCAGCCTGATCCCATAATATCCTCTCAACATAGGCACTCGGCCTCACTCAGTCAGAAATCTCTCAAAGCCATTTGGGCTATCAAATAAACGGGGTACTTGCCCCAAAATATCATTTTATATCACAAAAGTAGTGTAAATGAGAGCAAGTTTTGAAATCAGTTAAACATGACATGAATGAGTTTAAATCATAAGTGAGGAATAACAGTAAACAACCCCCAAGGGGGTCCAAACATGTCGGCACAAGGCCCTCAAACGTGGCGTACAGCCCAAAATATAATAATGGTCTTACAACATGAATATCATATGAAGTAGAATCAAATACGCAACTTAATAGTTGCCACGAGACGGAGCAAGTCACAATCCCCCAACCGTGCACGCCACACACTCGTCATCTGGTATGTGCACCACTCCAAACAGTGATAAAAATGTGAACACCGGGGTTTCATACCCTCAGGACAAGATTTACTGTCATGACTTACCTCAAACTGGCCCAAATACTAATCCACGATGCTCTTGCCTCTCGGATCGGCTTCCGATTTCTCCGAATCTAACCAAAACCAGATTATTATCATCAATAAATGTAAGGGAGACGGAACCCATTCAAAAATTATCAAAATTAAGCACAAATCCCGAAAATAGCCAAACCTGCCCCCCGGGCCCATGTCTCAGAGTTTGATAAAAATCACAAAACTAGAATCCTTATCCTTCCACGAGTTTACCCATATAAAATACATCGAAATCCAACCACAAATGACCCCTCAATTTCTCAATTTAAAGTCTCCAAATTCCCAAGCCCTAAACCTCCAATTTAGTCGCTAATTTTCCATAATTTCACCCCTAATCAGTTAAATAACACCATAGAAATGAGTTTTAGGTCCAAAAATCTTACCTCTACGAAGTTCATTTGATTTACCTCTTCAAAACATTCTCTCAAGCTCAAATCCGCATGAAAACTTTGATGAAATAACCAAATTTCACGAAGGTTGGTATATATACTCTCTGTTCAATGAAACCACACCTGCGGTCCTAGGTGCGCTTCTGCGAAATTCCTCTAGAAATCCAACCTCGCACCTGTGGTCCATAAGCCCGCACCTTTGATCCGCACCTGTGATCCGCACCTGCGACCCAAGGTTCCGCATCTGTGAAAATAACTTAGCCCCTCAAACTCCGCACCTGCGGCTCCCAGACCGCGCCACTGACCTCGCACCTGCGGCTCCCCCTTCTGCATCTGCGGAAAACAGAAGCTTTACACCAGCAGTTCCACATTATCAAAAATCATGCCGATAACCATCCGAACTCATCTTGAGGCCCTCGGGGGCTTAACCAAAAGTACCAAAAAAATCATAAATGATCACCCGGAGTTAGTCGAACCCTCGGAACACCCAAAATAACATCGAAACTCCAAACCAACCCTTGATTCCAGCCTAAGGATTTTTCAAACTTCTAAAAATCACCAATGATGCCGAAACTACCCAAAACTCGTCTGAAAGACTTGAAAATTTGCACACACATCCAAAATGACGCTACGAACCTGTTCCAGCTTCCAGAATTCCATTTCGACCCCGATAGCTATTTTTTCCACTGCCGATCGGAAATTGCCAAAAACTAAATTTCGCCAATTCAAGTCTAATTTTACTCCGAACCTCCGAATGACATTCCGAACACATTTCAAAGTCCCAAATCACCTAATGCAACTATCCGAGCAACAAAAACCCATTTCAAGATCATTTAACTAATAGTCAACTTTCGGTTGACTTTTCTAACCATAAGGCCAACTCAAGAGACTAAGTGTCTCATTTCACACCACGGCCACTCTGAACCCGAACCAATCGACTCAACACGACATGATTAGGCTACGCAACATACGATAAAACAGAAACAGGGGAAACATGGCGAAATCTTATGGAACGACCGGCCGGGTCGTTACATTCTCCCCCTCTTAAACGAATGTTCATCCTCGAACGGGTCTAGAAGCATACCTAGAGTCTGAAATAAGTGAGGATATCTGCTCCTCATCTCCCGCTCGGTCTCCCAAGTGGCCTCCTCCACCGGCTACTCTATCCACTGCACTTTCACTGAAACTATATCCTTAGACCTCAACCTTCTGATCTTCTCACCCAAAATAGCCACCGGCTCTACCTCATATGACATATCACCCTCAAGCTGAACCGTGCTGAAGTAAAAAACATGAGAGGGCTCACCAACATACTTCCGAAGCATGGAAACATGAAATACCGGATGAACACTCGATAAGCTGGGTGGCAAAGCAAGTCTATAAGCCACCTCTCCAACTCCCTGAAGCGCCTCAAAAAGCCCAATGAACCGGGGAATCAACTTGCCCCTCTTCCCGAACCGCATAACACTCTTCATGGGTGATACCTTCAGTAGCACCTTCTCCCCAATGATGAAAGACACATCCCGAACCTTCCGGTCTGCATAACTCTTCTGCCTAGACTGCGCCGTGCGAAGCCGCTCCTGAATCAGCTTCACCTTATCCAACGCATCCTGTACCAAGTCTGCGTCCAATAGCCTAGCCTCACCCGACTCAAACCAACCAACCGGAGATCTACACCTCCTACCATATAAAGCCTCATACGGAGCCATCTACATACTCGACTGATAATTGTTATTATATGCAAACTCCGCGAGTGGCAGAAACTGGTCCTATAAACCCCAAAAATTAATGACACACGCATACAACATGTCCTCCAGAATCTGAATAGTGCCCTTTGACTGTCCGTCCGTCTGAGGATGAAATGTTGTGCTCAACTCGACCTGAGTACCCAACTCTCTCTGCACGACCCTCCAAAACTGAGATGTAAACTGAGTACCTCTGTCAGAAACGATAGAAACTAGAACACCATGCAACCGAACAATCTCCCTGATGTAAATCTCAGCTAACCACTCTGAAGAATAACTAGTACCAACACGAATGAAGTAAGCGGACTTGGTCAGCTGATCCACAATAACCCATATAGCATCAAACTTCCTCGAAGTCCGTGGGAGCCCAACTACAAAGTCCATGGTGATCCGCTCCCACTTCCACTCCGGAATATCCAACCTCTGATGCAACCCACTTGACCTCTGGTGCTGATACTTGACCTGCTGGCAGTTGAGACACCAAGATACAAACTCAACAATATCCTTCTTCATCCGCCTTCACCAGTAATGATGTCTCAGATCTTGATACATCTTCACGGCACTCGGATTGGTGGAATACCGCGCGAGCTGTGGGCCTCTGCTAGAATCAACTCTCAAAGCTCATCCACATTATGCACGCATATCCGACCCTGCATCCGCATAACCCCATCATCGTCAATAACTACATCGCTGGCATCACCTCGCCGAACCCTATCCTGAAGAACAAGCAAGTGTAGGTTATCATACTGGCGCTCTCTAATCCGGTCATAGAGAGAAGACCTGGATGCTACACAAGCCAATACCCGACGGGGCTCTGATAGATCCAATCTCACCAACTAACTCGCTAAGGTCTGAACATCAAGTGCTAAAGGTCTCTCTGCTGTTGGAACATATGCTAGACTCCCCAAACTCTCTACTCTGCGACTCAAGGCGTTGTCCACTACATTGGCCTTCCCCGGATGTTATAGGATATATATACCATAGTCCTTGAGAAGCTCCAACCATCTCCTCTCATGCAAATTCAGATCCTTCTACTTAAACAGATGTTGCAGACTACGATTATCAGTGAAATACTCACAACGCACCCCATACAAATAACGATGCCAAATCTTCAAGGCGTGAACCATGGCTGCTAACTCGAGATCTTGCACTGGGTAATTCTTCTCATGAGTCTTCAACTGGCGCGAGGCGTAGGCAATCACCCTACCCTTCTGCATCAAAACACAACCGATGCCTATCCTCGAGGCATCACAATATACGGTATAAGAACCTGAAGCTGATGGCAATACTAACACTAGAGTGAGGTCAATACAGCCTTGAGCTTCAGGAAGCTCTCCTCACACTCGTTCGACCACCTGAACGGAGCACCCTTCTGGGTTAATTTAGTCAAGGGCGAAGCAGAAGAAAATCCCTCCACTAAACGACAGTAATACCCCGCCAAACCAAGGAAGCTTCTAATCTCTGTAGCTGAGAACGGTTTGGGCCAACTCTGCACCGCCTCTATATTCTTCGGATCAACCTGAATACCCTCACTAGACACAGCGCGCCGCAAGAAATTTACTGAGCCAAGCCAAAACTCACACTTGGAGAACTTTGCATAATGCTTCTCCTCCCTCAATCTCTGTTAAACCACTCTCAAATGCTGAGCGTGCTCCTCCTGGCTACGAGAATACACCAGGATGTCATCAATGAACACAATAACAAAGGAATCCAGATACGGCTGAAACACGTTGTTCATCAAATGCATGAACGCATCTGGGGTATTGGTCAGCCCAAAAGACATCACCATAAACTCATAGTGACCATAACGAGTCTTGGAAGTTGTCTTGAGAATATCAGAATCCCGAATCTTCAGCTGATAATATTCGGATCTCAAGTCAATCTTAGAGAACACCCTGGCTCCCTGAAGATGGTCAAACAAATCATCAATACGAGGCAAAAGATACTTATTCTTGACTGTAACCTTGTTCAACTTCTTGTAGTCATTACACATTCTCATGGAAGCATCCTTCTTCTTCACAAACAACACCGGTGCACCCCAAGGTGACACACTAGGCCGAATGAACCATTTATCTAGGAGTTCCTGAAGCTGCTCTTTCAATTCCTTGAACTCCTCTGGTGTCATACGATAAGGTGTAATATAAATAGGCTGAGTTCCTGGCACCAGATCAATAGCAAAATCAATATCCCTGTCAGGTGGCATGCCTGGCAGGTTTGCAGGAAACACGTCCGGAAAGTCACTGACCACAGGAACAGAATCAATAGTGGGAATCTCAACACTGACATCCCTCACAAAAGCCAAATATGATAAACACCCCTTTTCTACCATGCGCCGGGCCTTTAGGTAGGAAATCACCCTACTAGGCACATACTCAATAGAACCTCTCCACTCAACTGTCGAAAATCCTGGCATAGCTAAGCTCACGGTCTTAGCGTGAAAATCAAGAAAAGCATGACACGGAGATATCCAATCCATGACCAATATCACATCAAAATCAACCATGCTAAGCAACAACAGGTTCATTCGGGTGTCCAAACCCCTAATATATATCACACATGATCGATGTACACTGTCCACAACAATAGTATCACCCACTAGAGTCGACACATGAACAAATATAACTAGAGACTCGCGGGGCATATCTAGAAAATGGGCAAAATATGATGAAAGATAGGAATACGTGGAACCAAGATCAAATAAGACCAAAGCATCTCGGTGACAGACTGAGACAATACCTGTGATCACTGCATCTGAGGCCATAGCATCTGGCCTGGATGGAAGTGAATAAATACGAGCTTGACCTCCACCTGCACGACCTCCCCCTCTAAGGAGGCTCCTAACTGTATGACCCCCACCCCTAGCTGTCTGGGCGTGTGGGGAAGTAACTGGAGCTGAAGTCGAGGGCTGACCCTTCTGCCGAGAAGACCCACCAAGTCAACGAGGGCACTGCCTCCATACATGTACAAACTGTCCACACTCAAAACAACTCCCTGGAGCTGGAGACGGGGACTGAAAGAAAACCCTGGCACCAGAATAGCCACTAGAAGAACCATGCATAGAGGAACCCTAAACTGATGGTGCTCGAGATGAACTCTGGGCTTGAAGGGAACTGAATGAAGAACGGCCCGGATGAGAATTGCAGGGACCATGCCCTGAAGATGCACCACTATAGGCTGGGCGGACTGGCTAAGGAGGCCTCAATGAACGACCTCTACCATGATGGAACTGACCTCTCGAAGGAGCACCGATGAAACTGTCCTCTGAAAGAAGCACCACTGAAACTAACAAATCCACGAGGCCTCTTGTCCTCCCTCTCCTCTCTCTCCTAGCGGCAAACTGACTCAATATCTCGAGCAATATCAACAACCTACTCAAAACTAGCACCTGAAAATCTCTCTCTGGTCATCAGAATACGGAGTTGATAAGTGAGGCCATCCACGAACCTCCTAATCCTCTCTCTCTCTCTCAGTAGGAACCAACTCTGTGGCATGACGGGCTAGCTCTAAAAACCTCATCTCATACTGTGTCACTGTCAACTCACCCTGGCGCCGCTGCTCAAACTTCCTACACAGCTCCTCTCTGTGAGACTGGAGAACATACTTCACTAAGAAGAGAGTGGAGAACTACTGCCAAGTAAGGGGTGCTGAACCAACAAACCTACGCCTCTCATAAGACTCCCACTAAGTAAAAGCAGCCCCTGGGAACTAGAAGGTAGTAAACGAGATCCCACTGGTCTCCAGTATCCCTGCAGTACGAAGCATCCTCTGACACTTGTCCAAGAAACCCTGGGCATCCTCGTCCTCAGCACCACTGAAGTCTACCAAATCTCTCAAACCTGCACTGTTCATCATCTTGCATGACTGGAATCACAAAATCCTAAGCTGGGGTAACCGGCTGGGCTGGAACTGCCTCCGAGGTCTGAAGCCCCTGAATAACTTACTCAGGTGTACGGGCAGCTGGAGTCTGAGTTCCTCCCCCAGCCTGAGAAGTAGCAGCAGTAGAAGAAACAACAACTGCCTGTGCAAGACTGGTGCACACAATCAAAATCTGAGACAGAGTCTCCTGAAGTCTTGGAATCACAATAGGCACTGTCGATGCCTGCGCGGGTCCCGCTGGAACATCTACGGCGGGGACCTGATCCTAAATAGTAGGTGGATCCACAGGTACTTCCCGGGCTGTGGTGCGGGCTGCATCCCTCCCTCTGCCACGGCCTTGATCACGTCCTCGATCACAGCCTCGACCTCTCGCTGGTCTAGCTAGTGTCTGGTCACCCTGATCGGTAGCGAGAGTCCTCACCATCTGTGAGAGAATGAAAACAACAGATGTTTTAGTTTCAAAAATCAACATATTCGCACGACAGAATTCAAGAATGTGAGATTTTTCCTAAGGGCTATGTATCCTCTCGAAGATAAGTACAGACGTCTCTGTACTGATCTGCAAGACTCTACTAAACTAGCTTATGACCGGTGTATCCTATGTAACCTATGGCTCTGATACCAATTTGTCACGACCCCAAATCCTAAGCCGGCCGTGATGGCGCCTATCATGATACTAGGCTAGCCAATCTACCTCGAAATAACATGAGGACTTTCCCTTAAATTCAAATATGTTCGATATTTCATAAAATTCTTCCGGTTTAACAGTTTAAAGCAACAAAACGATTAAAATAGTTTATACACTGCCCAAAAATCCTGGAGTCAACCATCATGAGCATCTACAAAGAATACAACATACTACTATTTCTTTACTGCAACCAGTTCTAGGAAATGATATCAAATAACAGGATAAGAAGGGAAAGAGGGCATGTTGCAGATGCTAAACAGCTACCTCAAAATCACGAACAAAGCTCCAAGAGAATGTGAAAACAGTTAGCGCTCAGACCCAGCACCTGAATCTGCACACAAGGTGCAGGGAGTAATGTGTGTACGCCAAAACAGTAATAATGAGAGTAAATAATGTCCAAGGCTACTAAAAAGTAAAACATTCATCAATACACAGTAAATGAAGCCTTTCTTTCTGAGAACACAAATACAATATCTTGTAACATTAACAAATTGCTTTCAGTAAAATATCTTTTTAAAATGTACCCTTTTTCACAAATTCCATAGAAATCAAATGATTCAGTAAATAGAGTCTACGGATGTCATAAATAGTCCTACAGATGGAAACATGTATCATAAACAGCTCCTCGGGCATATCATCACTCAGCATCAAACACTCCGCATGCCTCACAATCACTCAGTATTAGCCCCTCGGACTACCGCACAGACGCTCATGCCTCCCAATCTCTCATCACTCGGCACTCGCACTCAGTAGGTACCTGCGCTCACTGGTGGTGTACAGACTCCGCAGGGGCTCCTACAACCCAATCGCTAATATCAAGCGATCTCGTGGCATAATCACTCAGGCTCTTGGCCTCTCACATATCATAAACAGTGCAACATGCTGTGGCGTGCAGCCCAATCCCATAATATCCTCTCAACATAGGCACTCGGCCTCACTCAGTCAGAAATCTCTCAAAGCCACTCGGGCTATAAAATAAACGGGGTACTCACCCCAAAATATCATTTTGTATCACAAAAATAGTGTAGATGAGATTGAATTTCGAAATCAGTTAAACAGGAAATGACTGAGTGTAAATCATAAGTCAACACAGTGAGGAATAGCAGTAAACAACCCCCAAGAGGGTCCAAACAGGTTGGCACAAGGCCCCAAATGTGGTGTACAACCCAAAATATAATAATAGTCTTAAAACATGAATATCATATGAAGTAGAATCAAATACGCAACTTAATAGTTGCCATGAGATGGACCAAGTCACAATCCCCCAACCGTGCGCGCCACACACTCGTCATCTAGTATGTGCGCCACTCCCAAACAGTGAAAAAAATCTGAAGTCCGGGGTTTCATACCCTCATGAAAAGATCTACAGTCATTAATATTACCTCAAATCGACCCAAATACTAATACGCGATGCTCTTGCCTCTCGGATCGGCTCCCGATTGCTCTGAATCTAACTAAAACCAGATTATTATCATCAATAAATGCTAGGGAGACAGAAACCATTCAAAAATTATAAAAATTAAGCACAAACTCTGAAAATGGCCAAACCCAACCCCCGGAGCCACGTCTCGGAGTTTGATAAAAATCACAAAACTAGAATCCTTATCCTTCCATGAATCTACCCATATAAAATACATCGAAATCCAACCATAAATTACCCCTCAATTCCTCAATTTAATGTCTCCAAATTCCCAAGCCCTAAACCTCAAATTTAGTCGCTAATTTTCCATAATTTCACACCTAATCAGTCAGATAACACCATAGAAATGAGTTTTAGGTCCAAAAATCTTACCTTCACGAAGTTCTTTTGATTTCCCTCTTCAAAACTCTCTCTCAAGCTCAAGTCCGCATGAAAACTTCGATGAAATAACCAAATTTCGCGAAGGTTGGTATTTATACTCTCTGTGCAATGAAACCGCACCTGCGGTCCCAAGTGCGCTTCTGAGAAATTCCTCTAAAAATACAACCTCTCACCTGCGATCCAAGGTTCCGCATCTGTGGAAAATAGCTTAGCCCCTCAAACTCCGCATATCCGGCTCCCAGACCGCACCAACGACCTCGCACCTGCGGCTCCCCCTTCCGCAGGTGCGGAAAACCAGAATGTTTACACCAGTAATTCCACATTACCAAATATCATGCCGATTACCATCTGAACTCATCCCGAGGCCCTCGGGACCTCAACCAAAAGTACCAACAAGTCATAAATGATCACTCGGACTTAGTCGAATCCTTGGAACACCCAAAATAACATCGAAACACCAAACCAACCATTGATTCCAGCCTAAGGATTTTTCAAACATCCAAAAATCACCAACAATGCCGAAACTACCCAAAACTCGTCTGAATGACCTGAAACTTTGCAAACACATCCAAAATGATGCTACGAACTTGTTCCAGCTTCCGGAATTCCATTCCCACCCCGATAGCTAATTTTTCCACTACCGACTGGAAATTACCAAAAACTAAATTTCGCCAATTCAAGCCCACTTCTACACCGGACCTCCGAATGACATTGCGAACACACTCCTACGTTCCAAATCACCTAATGAAGCTATCCGTGCCACAAAACCCCCATTCTGAGATCGTTTACCTAATAGTCAACTTTCGGTTGACTTTTCTAACCATAAGGCGAACTTTAGAGACTGTGTGTCTCATTTCTAACCGCGACCACTCCGAACCCGAACCAACCAACTCAACATGACATAATTAGGCTAAGCAACACACGATAAAGCAGAAAAAGGGGAAACAAGGCTAAATCTTATGGAACGACCGACCAGGTCGTTACAAATTGTCTTTTAGACATGATCCCTTCCCCGTTTCAAATTATTTGCTTCCGAACTTAATTGTTTCATGATCATTGAGGTTTGTATGTCTATTTGGATTTGTTAATTTATTATTAAGTATTGCTTCAAGTACTTTGGAAGTGTTGGTTGTTCTTTTGGTTTTGTTGTGTTACATAAGGATTGAGCTGGTTGCCAGTATTACGATATGTATACAAATTCCTGTTGGCTTCGTTATGAGATGATAATTGATAAAGTTTATGAGTTTTACAACTTCTATTTACAATTGTTGAAAATAAAAATGTTGTGAAATTTTTTATGAATAAACTGATATGATATGTCTGGTGGGAGCGGGTTGCACGCTGCAACAAGGAGTGATAAGTGTGGACAGGTGGGATCGGCTTGCACACCGCAACATGAGAAATAAGGGTGATATATATATATAGGGAGGATCAATAAGGGTGGACAGGTGGGAGCGGGTTGCATGCCGCAAAAAGGAGCGATAAGGGTGAATATTTATGTTTTACTGTTTTTCGGAAATAAGGATTTGGAAAACTCCATTTTTTATTAAAAAGGTTTTCATACTCTGATTTTTATTGTGATTTAAATTGAAACTTTGAAAGATTGAGAAGTTGATTATAATTGATATCCGAAAAGGGTTATCCGAGTTGTTTCTTTTATTTACTATTGCAAGTTACTAATTATCGAGTTTATTATTATTGTTTCTTTCTTGATTTATTATATATATTGTTTACAGGTTATGTAGTAAATGCCCCGCCGTAGCCTCGTCACTACTTCGTGGAGGTTAGGCTCGGCACTTACTCAATACTTGGGGTCGGTTGTACTGATACTACACTTGCACTCTTTTGTGCAGATCTAGGTACCGACCAGAGTTAGGAGATCTTAGTAGCTGAGCATTTTCGTTCGGAGACATGAGGTAGATCTGTTGGCTTCAGCAGATTCCTGGAGTCTTCTCTTTACTTTATAGACGCTGTTTTATTTCGTTCGAAACAAACATAGATACCTCTTTCACTCATTATTTGCAGTATTCTTAGTAGTTAGTGAATTGTGAAACCAGACCCTGGGGTAGTTTTATAGTTATATATTTAGTTCGTGGTTCGGTTTAATTATTGATCGTTATTAGTATTTCATGAAGTTATCTAGTGGAAGGTATTAGATTTGTATTTATTTTGAATTGTACTATTATGTGTAAGTAACTTTAAAGGAAAATGGTTGGTAAATTTCTAACATTGGCTTGCCTAGCAAGTATTGTGTTAGGCGCCATCACGATCCCGTGGTTTTGGGAATTTGGGTCGTGACATCCATATTTTTGTTTTTTCTTTGAAAATTTTAGCATTTTCATAGGCTCCCAATCTCAGTTCTTCTAATTCATTAACCTGAATAAACCGCTTTTCACCAGCGAAGGTTAAATCACAGTTCAATGCTTTCAATTCCCAAAAAGCTTTATGTTCCAAATCTACGGCAAAATGACAAGCTTTTCCAAAGACTAATATATATGGATATGTTCCAATTGGCATTTTGAAAGCTGTTCGGTATGACCATAATGCATCATCTAATTTTATAGCCTAGTCTTTTCTTGAGATTCCAACTGTTTTTTCAAAAATTCTTTTTAACTCGCGGTTGGAAACCTCAACTTGCCCTTGAGTTTGAGCATGATATGCTTTTCCTGTTTTGTGAGTTACATTATATTTTGACAGTAAAGCAGAATCTTGCTTATTGATGAAATGAGTTCTTTGGTCATTGATGATGACTCGCGATGTGCCAAATCTGGTAAAAGTATTTTTCTAAGAAAATTGCACACTCCACGAGCATCATTCTTTCTTGTGGGGATGGATTCAACCGATCTTGACACGTAATCCTTAGCCACAAGGATATATTCAAAAGAGTGAGAAGAAGGAAAAGGACCCATAAAATTTATTCCCCAAACATAAAATATTTCACATACCTGTACTGATTGCAATGGCATCTCATATCCCTTGGTGATATTACCTGTTCTATGACACCTGTCACATTGTGCTACATATTCTCAGGCGTCTTTAAAGAGTGTGGGCCAGAAGAATCCAACTTCTAAAACTTTAAAAGACATTCGATTTGCTGCATAATGTCCTCCATTTGTTGCATCATGACAGTGATATAGAATTTTATTCATCTCTTCTTCAGGTACACACCTTATAATGATATTATCTGCATAATTTTTAAATAAGTAAGGTTCATCCCACAGATAATACTTTGCATCAGATATAAGTTTTTTTCTTTGCTGCTAAGAGAAATCTTGCAGTATCCAATTTCCAACCAAGTAGTTTGTGATATCTGCAAACCAGGGTGGTTGAGTCACAATTGTGTCAACTGAAAAAATATGTTCATCAGGAAATTCTTTTTTTATCTCATTAAACTCAAGAGGAGGGTTTTCTAATCTAGACAAATGGTCAACTGCTTGGTTTTTTATCCCTGTTTTGTTCTTTATATCAAGTTCAAATTCATGCAGAAGTAAAATCCATCTTAATAACCTAGGTCGAGCATCTTTATTAGCTAAGAGGTATTTTAAAGCTACATAATCAGTAAAAACAGTAACCTAGGTTCCTATAAAATAGGAGCGAAACTTATCAAAAGCAAACACTACTGCTCGTAACTCTTTTTCTGTCGTGGAATAATTCACGCGGTCTCACTCAATGTCCTACTAGCATAGTAAATGGGACGGAAACCTTATCCTTTATTTGGCCTAAAACAGCTCCAACTGATGTATCACTAACGTCACACTTGACCTCAAAAGGTTGGTTGCAATTAGGGGAAGCAGCTACATATGCAGTTGATAACTTTTCCTTAAGGGTTTCAAACGCTTTCACACAGTCACCTGAAAAATCAAACATAATGTCTTTCATCAAGAGGTTAGTCAGCAGTTTTGAAATATTTTATAAATCATCTATAAGAACCCGCATGACTTAGAAAGCTTCTAATGCCTTTTGACAGTTGTGCCAGGGGGTAATCCTACTATAAGATTAATTTTAGCCTTATCAACTTCTATCCCTTTAGCAATGATTTTATGTCCTGAAACAAGTCCTTCCGTAACTCTAAAATGACAATTTACCCAATTAAGAACTAATTTTGTTTCTTCATATCTTTTAAGAACTAAGGTCAAGTGGTTAAGACAATCCTTATATGTTTTTCCAAATAGTGTAAAATTATCCATAAAAATTTCAATAAATTTGTCAGTCATGCCAGCAAAAATTGCCGACATGCAATGCTGAAATGTAGCAGGGGTGTTGCACAAACCAAATGACATTCTCTTATAGGCATATGTTCCATGAGGGAATGTGAATGTTGTCTTATCTTGATCTTCTGGTGCAATTGGTAGCTGATTATATCCTAAGTAGCCATCAAGAAAATAGTAAAAATCATATCCTGCAATTCTTTCCAATATTTGATGAATAAACAACAAAGGAAAATGATCTTTTCTAGTGGCATCATTGAGACATCTGCAATCAATACAGACTCTCCATCCTGTAACAGTCTTGGTAGGGATGAGCTCATTATTTTTATTTTTTATAACTGTCATACCTCATTTCTTTGGTACTACCTGAATGGGACTTACCCACGGGCTGTCAGAAATGGGGTATATAATACATGCTGCCAAAAGCTTTACGATCTCTTTTTTCACTACTTCCTGCATTGTTGGATTCAATCTTCTTTGTGGCTGGACCATTTTCTTATAGCTATCCTCCATGAGGATTCTGTGTGTACAAATAGCCAGACTAATCCCTTTAATATCTTCTACAGTCCACCCCAAGGCTCTTTGTGTGCTTTCAATACTTTAATCAAACTATTTTCTTGTTCTGCAGTAAGAGAAGATGAAATAATTACTGGAAATGGTTCTTGCTCAAGATAAACATATTTCAAATGAGAAAGGAGAGTTTTGAGTTCAATTTTTGATTGAACTTCTTCGGATTTCATCTCTTCTTCCTCTAAATCTTTGTCCAATATTTCAGCTTCTCTTTTGTTTGTGGGATCATCATCCTATGTGGTGCCTAATTTGATCAAGCATCTTTCCATTGAATTTGGAATTAATTGATCATATTTGAATTTATCTGTAAGATAACTAATCATGTCAATTGAAAAATATGACGATGATGTTTCATCTCCTGAATATCTTAGTATCTTTTGCATATCAAAGATGACTCTTTCTTCATCAACTCTCAAAATTAGTTTTCCTTGATGAACATATATAATTGCTCTTCTTGTAGCAAGAAATGGTCTTCCTAAAATTATTGGTTCATCATGTTTATTTCATTTCAAAAACTATAAAATCTACAGGCAAAAGAAACTTATCTACTCTTACGAGTACATTTTCAATTATTCCCTTAGATTTCTTAGTACTTTGATCTGCAAACTGAAGAGAAACACTTGTATCTTTCATTTCACCAATATCTAACTTTTTAGAGATAGAAAATGGCATCAAATTCATTGAAGCTCCCGAATCACAAAGTTCTTTTTCAAAATATAATCCTCCCAAAGTGCATGGAAGTGTAAAACTGCCTGGATCACTAAGTTTTTGTGGTAGCTTATTTTGAAGTATAGCACTGCATTTTTCTGTATGCATTACCACAAGAAAATTCTTCTAATTTTCTTTTACTTGACAAAATTTCCTTTAAAAATTTGGCATATGAAGACATTTGTAACAAAGCATCAATGCAAGGAATATTGATGTGAATTTTTTTTTAAATCTCGAAAAATTTTGCAAATTGGCTATCAAGATTTTCTCTTTTCATTTTTTGTGTAAAGGGAATTATCACATGGAGAGGAGCCAATTTTTAAATTTTTTTTTCTTCTTTTTTCTTGACTTCTTTCTCTTATGATGGTTCAAAGGGTGTTTCAACATTCTTACCCTTGTCTACCTGTTGTCCTGATCAGTCTGCATAAGGTTCATCCAGCTCCTTACCTGACTGTAAGGTGATGGACTTAAGGTGTTCTTTTGGATTTTTTTCTGTATTACTTGGTAAGGGACCTTGAATCTTTTCTGACACAAGAGTTTCCAGTTGGCTCAACTGAAATCTGAATTTTTAAGGGCGGAATTCTGACTCTCCATCTTTTCATCATGTAACGACTCGATCAGTCGTTTCAAGAGTTTAGCCCCGTTTTCCCTGTTTCTGCTTTATCATGTGTTGCTTAGCCTATTTATGATGTGTTGGGTCGGTTGGTTCGGGTTCGGAGTTGGTGAGAAATGAAACACCTAGTCTCTTAAGTTGGCTTAATAGTTGGAAAAATCGACCGAGAGTTGACCTATAGGTAAACGACCCCGGAATGTGGATTTTTATAGCTCGGATAGCTTCGTTAGGTGATTTGGGATACAAGAGTGTGTTCAGAATGTTATTTTGATGTCCGGAGTAGAATTAGGCTGGAATTGACGAAATTGAGTTTTTGGTGATTTCTGGTCGGCTGTGGAAAATTCGCTATTGTGGTCGGAATTGAATTCCGGAAGTTGGAGCAGGTTTGCAATGTCATTTGAAGTGAGTGTGCAAATTTTCAGGTCATCTGGACGAGGTTTGGTTAGATTCGGCATCGTTGATGAATTTCGGAAGTTTGAAGATCCTTAGGCTTGAATCATGGGTTGATTTGGTGTTTCGATGTAATTTTAGGGTGTTTTGAGGGTTCGACGTAGTTCGGGTGATCATTTATGACTTGTGGATACAATTGATTGAGGTCCCGAGGGCCTCGGGATGAGCTCAGATGGTTGACGCATTGGTTTTTGGCATTTAAAGGCCGCTGGTGTAATCTATTCTGGTGTTCCGCAGATGCGGAAGGGTGATCACACGTGCGTTTGGTCATCGCAAGTGCGGAGTTGGTCTGGCTGAGGCTTCATCATAAATGTGGAAGGTTACCGCACCTGTGAGCCCGCAGGTGCGGTTGGTTGAGCGCAGAAGCGGAAAATGGACTTTTAAGTAAGGACCGCAGATGTGCACCGCGGGTGCGAGGGAAGGTCCGCAGGTGCGGTTTTGCAGGGCAGAAAGTATAAAAGGATGCCTTCACGAATTTTTCTTACAGTTCACCTTTTTTGAAGACAGGTTTGGAGCTTTTTAAGGGATTTTGAAGAAGAATTCAAGGAAACACATTGAGGTAACGTTTTTGAACCTAATACTTGATTCTATGTTGGTATTTGACTGATTAATCACGAAATTTGTGGGATTTAATGGTGTAATTTGAGGGGTTAGGGCTTGGAAATTTAAGACCTTTAATTGGTGATTTGAGGGGTCATTTGAAGTCATTTCGGATTGATATCCGTACTTTTATTGATGTGGTTAATGTGAACATGCTAGAAATCATACTAAGTCAAATGCTAGGGCTTCACGCCGAAAATGCTGAGACCCGAGTGGTCGTATATTTCTGTCTCGTTAAGTGTTTAATTGATTTTTTATACTAAGTCCTATCATAGCATACCCTTTCATGCCTCAGTCTCGGTAATTGTTGATTTTATATATTTATCATTGTTTCAGGCTAGTTCATGCATCTGTGAGCCCATGTGAGCGAGACTGGAGACTAATGACTGAGTGAGGCCGATAGCCTATTACTGAGACAGTTACGAGATCGGACTGCACACCGCATCGATACTCTGATCATGCCTTCGTTGGCGTCATATAGCGCTTGGGTAATAGGAGCCCCTCCGGAGTCTTTACACTCTAAGTGAGCGCATTGATATTGAGGGATGGATCTTCCCTGGACATGGATCTTGTCCGAAGTTGATGATATGTGAAGGATGAATTGTCCCTGGACATGGATCTTGTCTGAGTGTTGTATTCCGGAGATGGATCTTCTCCGTGGGGGCTGGATGGCCTTTTCCTCAATACTGAGTGACTACAGTCACCGGTGTTTAGACATATTTCGGGATGGATTTTCCCAGGGCCTGAGAGCCATATACAGTAATGAGTGGACTTCTGTGTGAGAGCTGTGAGCACTATGTGCATTTCCACACTGTTGACACATTAGCATGTAGAGTACTGACCTGGGTTACTTATCACATCGGTCATATTTTGTTTTCATTATCTGTTGAAACTGTGAGCATGCTTAAATTATGTGTACTATTTTCATTACAATTATTGAGGTTTAGTCCATCACTATCTCTCAGCCCATAGTTTGGGTTCGTTACTTCTGAGTTGGTGTACTCATGTTACACCATGCACCTTGTGTGTAGACCCATATACAGCGGAACCCGGTAGTGGTTACTGAGGTGCAGTTAGAGTTCCTTGGGAGGCATCGAGGTAGAAGTTGGCAATCGCAACCTCGATTATCTCATTCTCTATCCACCTATCATATTTACTTATTTCAGACAACTTTGTGTCGGCTCAATATTTTTATATTTTGATTTACTAGCTCATGACTTGGTGACACTACATTTGGGTTCCGGTTTTCTTTTATTTATGTTATCAGTGATGTTAACCCCTTAAATGCTTTTATACAAACGAGATTCTTGTTGTAACTATAATGATTTTTCCTGAAAATAACTTTTAGTGATGAAATATGTGGCTTTCCTGATTTCACGATAGGCGCCATCTCGATCGGGTATTTGGGGTGGTGACAAGTTGGTATCAAAGCTCTAGGTTAAATAGGTCTCACCAGCCATGAGCAGGTTTAGTAGAGTCTTGCGGATCGGTACTGAGACGTCTGTACTTATCTTCAGGATGCTGCAGAACCCTTAGGAAAAATCTCACATTTTTGAATTCTTGTTGTGCGAATCCATTAATTCAACCTAAAGCGTAATTCATTGAATTCCTTCCATGTATTCGAATGCGCACGTGAGCACTCGGTATCAGTTGTGCATCGATGACTTGTGATTCTCATGGGTGAGGTGCGAGACGTGAGTTTAGCATGATGATAATGGGACAGTCTAGAGGACTTAAGGCCGAGTTTTGTCTGTGGCTTGAGTGCTGAAATTTTAATTGTGTGAGCACATGCATTTGGGGACATATATGTCTGTTTGTGTCCTTTCTGGTTGGATTATTGTGACTGGATGACTATGTGGTGAGTGTGATTCGATGGTGAGATGTGTTCATATTGTTTGACTGTGACAAAATGAATAGGCTGAAGATGTAGCAAGAACCATTAAGTGTTTGACTTCTGTCTTGAGTTGGCATATGGTCTCAAGTTGTAAGTGTATTTGATGTTTTAGACGTCAATACCACACAAGAAGATAGGTTACTTTGTGTGATACCCAATTTTCGAGTGCTGTCTCAATAGAAGAACCTGGTTCTTCTTGGTGTTCCAACTACTACTGTTGCGGAATAATAAAAAGCAGTAAAGTAAAAACACAGAGATTTTACGTGGAATACCCTGGCTCAAAAGGTGAAAAAAGCACGAACTACTCCTCAGTAGGATTTGCTCAAACTCTTCACTAAAACTCTGAGCCAAACGGACTTACAAAATAAACTCTTTTGTAATCCTAGGACTAAATCTAATCCTTTTGTAGTAACTAGCCCCTAGCCAATTTATACACACCTCAAGTTAACTCTAACTTGAATAATACGTACCTATTACAATTGCGTTTATGAAAGTTGAAAGATACAATATTAGAACTCGTACTACAATCAACTAGACTCAATAATCAATCAGATGGAACTGGTTCTTCTAGTTGAACTGTAGCCTTTGGATCGCACTATGATTCTGCTAGCAAAATAACTCTGGGAACTTTGCTTTTAGATTTTGATTCACTTCCGCTTTTGTGCGTGTGGAAAAGAATTCCAGCAGAAATACATCAAGTATTTATAGAGTCAGTTGTTGATCTTGTCGTCCAATTCTAGTCCAACTCTACCTGGGTGAACATAATTCGTACCAAACTCAACTTCCTTTATTTTGTTACTTTCCTTGTTGAATTCGACTTCAATCAACTCATCAGTTTGCAACCTTTTCGCATTAGGAGACAATCTCTTGGTTCATTGATATTTCACATTCGCAAACATCTCCTATGTATATACGGTTCATGTGCCAGCTATTCATATCAAGATGTATGCTCTGATGGACCTGGTTCAACTGGTCAACCATTTGTCAATCTTCAATACTATGCAGTGACATAGGTCAACAAATTCCCCCTTTTTGATGATGACAAACTCCGTGCTTAATCATGTATACACTTCAACAACTTTGTATGGTTTTAAACATTAATCATAGAGAATCCAGGTTCATTAGGTTATAAATAGCACTTTAAAAAACGTTTTGAAAAAGTTTGGCACATATCTTCCCCCTTTTGGCATCATCGAAAAGTTTGCAAAATGATACACTTACCAGATTTATTAATTATTACTCATGGCCATTGAGGCAACTGCAGGTGCAAAGCATGATTAATCAACACAAGAAGCCAATAAATGTTAGCTAACTAAGAAATTGAGACAAGTCAATAACTAGAAGNAAAGCATCTGCTGAATAACACCCTAGTTATTTTCTTTCTCCTCTGCTAATTCAGCCCTAAGAGCATCCCGCTCAGCTTCAACCTCAATCACACGAGACTTCAAACGAAGGATCTCCATATCCTTAATCTCGTTTTCCTGCACCAGAGTTCTAACTTTGCTGTTGACTGGTTGCTTCCTAGATGAACCAGGTTCATCCACAGGAACATTGACATTGTAGTCACATGTCAGCAAAGTTTCCTTCCCAAAATAGTCTTTGGCAGTAGCCATCTCAACCTTCTTTACTGGAACCCCAAAATGTGCAAGCACTGCTGTTAGAATGAAGCCATAAGGAATTGCGTGTGCTTTGGTTCCATTCACCACTCTGTCAAAGAGTTGGATGATGAAAGCCGGCCAATTAATTTGCTTTCCCTTGTAGAAGCATTCCATCAAGGTAAGATCCATATAATTTGCCATGTGCCTTCTTTCTTGTGTAGGCAGTAGGAACTTGATGACGAACTCAAAGAGTAGCTTGTGCTCTGGCTTCATTTCACTCTTGTAAACCGGCCTGGGTTCAATGTCCTTCTCACTATCACTGAAGAACCTGGTGATGTTGATTGTTGAGTCCATCCCATCTAGACAAGGCCATCTTTGCCTCGTGTAGTCCTCATAGCCCTCAGCTGGTATGTTCAGAATAACACCCAGTTATTTAACATCAAAGGATACTTCAATTCCTTTGACCATGGAGGTGACCCTGCCTTCCTTCCAGCCTGCCTTCCATGCGAAAGACCAGGTCCTTCCAGCCCTGCACCTCCAAGGTTTCAATCAGATATTGCATTCCAGGCTCCTCTAAATCCTTCACCAGCTTACCCTTCAGTATTGTTCTTTTTCCAAACATGGTAACTCTTTCAGTCACCTCTCCTATTTCCTTCTCCTTCTCTCCGCTCCAGTCTGCATCATCATCCTCAACAATTTTCACTTTCTTTGGCTTGGCCCTGGTCCTCTTAACAGATCTTGTTGGTGTGACGGACATTCTAGTTGACTTCTTTGAAGAAGCCTTAGCCTTTGTGGGCTTTGGTGTCTCAGCCACATCTGGAGCAGGCTGCTCTTCCTGTTGGACCAGGTCCAACGCAGTCTCTTCAATCTCAATAGCCTCAACAGGCTCTCCAACTTTTGCTTTTCGATTTGCTGCCCTCTTCTTCTTTCTCTCTTTTAGAGCATTTTCTAATTTCTCTTCTTCATCTCTCACAGTGCTACGAGTAGCTCTTACTTTTGGAGCAGGAACATCAGCAGCTTCAGAATTTTTTCTTTTCTTTGAAGGAACTGGGTGAGTTACCTTCTTGGGCTTCTGACTACTTCTTTTCTTGGGGTTATAGGACTCCCCCAGTTTCTTCAACCTTTCAGCCAATGTTTCTTCCCTGGATGAACCAGGTTCATTTGTTCCTTTCTTCAGACTTGCAAGACCTGCTGCAGCTTCCTCAACTATGCTTCCCCCTAAATCAGTGACGTTTTCTCCAACAGTTTCAGGAATGGGACCACATATAACCAGCATGGTACCATCCTCCCCAGATCCCCTCACAACTTCGTTTCCCTCTCTCTCAAGAATTCTTTCTTTTCTACCACCCATCTACCTTCCATGTACTTCAACATCAATAATAGACCCAACCAACATGAATCTTTTATCAGCAGAAGTAAATTCAGGATCGAATTCAAGATTACCTTTTTCAGAACTGGTTGAACCAGGTGCATCTTCCTCATTAGCTGATTTAAAGGATTCACTGGATGAATCTGACTTAGTACCTGATACGAGACTAAATTGCATAGTTTAACATGTGATATACCTTACATTTTATGCGCATTAATGATAAAATTACACTTGTTATGTGCTTAATGGAGTTTATTTCATGTGTAGGTGAAGTGGAGATGGAAACGGGGCTAAAAGGATGCAAATACGTCGAAAATACGCAAAAGGAGACGCCCGGGCGATAGCCGGGCGTTTGCCCCCTAAAGCCTGGCACCCCCTGGAGTTAGGGGGGCGTTTGCCCCATAAAGCCTGCCCCCCCCTGGCGTTAGGGGGGCGTTAGGTCCCTAACAGACCTGCCCTGGCGTTAGGGGCGCGTTAGAGCCCAAACGCTCGGGGTCCCCAGTTTCGCCCAAGTCCGAGTTTGACGAGTTAAGT
>MDKI01126346.1:0-15240 GCA_005239505.1 Nicotiana paniculata
TAACTCGATCGAATACAGTATCGAGTGCCAGTCGTGCCTCCCCTAGTTTGGGGCGTGACACCCACGTGCCCGGATTCCAGAAATTTTCGAATAAAGTTGTTACTCATAACCTCATGAACACAAATATATGATTTTCACTAAATTCTATAATAATTTCGTGGTTATATCCCATTTTTATAAAAACAAACCTAGGTTTTCACCTAAACCCATGATTTTCACTAATATATATGTTATAATCTTCCCATAAACTATGTATTTAACTCACAATAGGTAGAAATTACTTACTCTCAATGGCTAGGTCGAAATCCCCCTTTTTGAAGTTCCAAAATCGCCCTAGTGTGTGAAAAATAAGAGGAAAAGGCCTAAGTCCAGTATTAAATGAGGGTTCTATCGTCAGCGATTTTCGCACATGCGGAGGGTTGACCACTTCTGCATCTCCGCATCTACGGAAAAGTCATCGCAGATGCGGCCCTTGCCCAGTGGCCTACTTCCGCTTCTGCGGACCTCTGGCCTGCTCCTGCGACGCACACGCCACACATGTGGCTTAGGCCGCTCTTGCGGTCCCTTCTATCGCTCCTACGCGTTCGCAGGTGCGCACGCCCATCCGCTTCTACAATCCCTGGCCAACGTTCCCAGGCCACTTTTGTGGCAAGAAGCACATACCTGCGGGCTGACACCTACGACCATAAGCCACATGAATTGGTGCACCAGCAGCCCTTTTTGAGTCTTAACTCAATCCGTGCATTGTCCGAATGGAATTCGGGGCCCCCGAGGCCTCGACCAAACATACCAAAAAGTCTATAAATATAATATGGACTTGTTCGAACTCTCAAAATGCGTAAAACAACAAAAAAACCAATAATCACACCCCAAAGCCAAATTTAATCAAAATATGAACTTCAAGTTTCCAAATCGCTTCGAACAGGCTGAAACATACTTAGACTAATCAGAATGACACCAAAATTTGCATACAAGTCTTAAATCATCATAAGGAACTATTCCCGGTCTCAAAATATCGTTTGGACCTCGATATCACCAAAACTTAATCCAAACAAAATTTAAAGAACTTTAAAACCTTCAAAGAACCAACTTTCACTATTAGGCGCTGAACGCTCTCGGATAATCTAAAACCCGATCCGAACATATGCCCAAGTCCAAAATCATCATACGAACCTGTTGGAACCGTCAAATCCCAATTTTGAGGTTGTTTACTCAAAACGTTGATCGAAGTCAAACTTAGGCTTTTTAGCCAACCTTAAGGAACCTAGTGTTCCGATTTCAACCCGAACCCTTCCAAATCCCGAACTAACCATCCCCGCAAGTCATAAAATAATAAAAGCACGTACTAGGAGTCTCATTTAGGGGAACGAGATTCTGGAAAGCAAAACGACCGATCGGGTCGTTACACTAACACTAGTATTATTAAAAGGAGAGATAAAAACCCCTCCTTAAGAGAAGTGGTAGCCTAGAAAAAAGCCACATGGCATAAGTAGTTAATAATTAGTTGTTGATTATTGTTTTTGAATTTAAATATCAATGAAATAATAAAATAAAATATTTTATAATAAAAACGAAAATTAAACAAAGTAATTGGTTGATAAAAATTTCTATTAACAACGTAAAAATACTAAATATTTTAAATAGAATAAAGAAAAAAATAGAACAAAAAAGTTATTCAATGACTATATAAGTCCCTTTAATTTAATAGAGATTTTATTATTGGGTATAGCATATTGACAAATAGGATGACCATTGAAATTTATTAAAGCAGTACGATCTATGTCACGCCCCAAATTCGAGGGACGGTACCGACACTCGACCGGGTGACCCCCAGTCAAGCGAACCTGATTTGCCTTTCCCACCCAACGCGTTTCTCCGTGTTTATAACATACATTATTTATGTGAAGCGGTGAGATAAGCTTAAAAGTGTGTGAATACCACATTAAGTCCAATTTATGCATATTAGATACACCACTTCCCGATACGGAACACGATTACAAATACATACAACCACTGCCCAAAATACACATATGCACCCACATAGTGTCTACGGAGCCTCTAAGAGTACTAGGAGCTTATACAATACTTGCCGACAACAAGGCCCCGGCTATACCTTACAATACATAATACACTCAAAAAGGAGAAAGCTTGAACTACACATGGCCCCAAGAGGAAATGGGGCTCATCAGTACAGCTGAAAAGGGTGAGGAGAAGGCACCACTAACGGCGAGCTGAGCAACCTGCTATGGACCCACCTAGATCCATATAAAAGATGTAGCGCCCCCAGCAAAAGGGACGTTAGTACTGTGGAATAGTACTAGTATGTATAAAAAAACTTTATCCCAAGTACAATCAAGCAAATACACAATTAGTCAATGCACGTGGAAGGAAACAACCAAAATCAAACAAGATGCACAATCTCTCCCTTTTTCCCTTTCAACATCATCATATTCAAGAGCTCATAGATTTTCATTTCAGTAGTGATAACGATCACATTTCATCCTTATTACCTCGGCCACCCTTATCACCACAACCCATCAACCTTATTACTTCGTGTTGCGGCGCGCAACCAGACTCCGCCTGACAATTTTATTTCATAACAGCAACCACAAACAATTACATCACAAGAATCATCACCTCAAGGAATAAAAGTTCATATCAACAATTTATGTATTTGGGCCCAAGGAACCATAACTCTCATCAAGTAGTAATTTCATGAACATGGTGTTTCCACAATCGCTCAATTCAGTTACATTGTTTCACAATACTCTTTTTCATTACTTTCCACGTATGGCTTTCAACTATTTTACACATTCCCACATTTGAGCACATTATCAATCTTTTGTTCATTACACATCAAACACCTTTCACAACTTCATACAGCACAGTAGCATGACAATCAACCAGGAAAATCAGAGAATAGAATCTCACGCCTCAACACGTCTGAACAATCAATTCACATATTTCCAAACTAGGTACACATACCAAATACTCGGACCCAACAAGAGGATTTTACGAAGGTTAAAGTTAGCCATACATACCTGGGGTCTAAATTCCTTTTCAACTTTTACTCACAAATCACCGGACCGACTAGTATCGTCAATCTAGTTCACAATTAAACATATTCAACTCAGAATTGGAAACCATGCATACAACTTGAACTCTTTTTAAGAATTTATCAACTGCTATGTGACTCCCCCTTAGATTGCCAACCCCTTATTTGTGAACTTTACCCCAACCCGCTTCCTCTTACTAGATTATGGACATTAATGATCATGCATGCGAGGTATAAACTTATATTTTCAAGAATCAATTCATGAGAGTCCCCCTTTTGTTTAAAATCAGAAAACTAGTGAAAAGGGTTTGGAGATTCTTACCTGTTTGATTGAAGAAGAAGATGATTACTCGAAATTTCCAGGCCTTAGTGACTTTGAAAATCCAATTGGTAAAGATGAAGCTTTCTCTCTCAAGAACCCTCTCTCCCCTCTCTCTATTTTTGTTCAAAAAATGGTTAAAAATGAAGGGGAGGGCTGTTTTAATGAACTGGGGTCGGGTTCTAAAAATTAGAAAAATAGGGTCCGACACAAGAATGCGGTCAGGAATGCGATGCGGTTCGCAGAACTGACCGCACAATGGCCCTCAAGATAGGCCAAAAATCCAGAACACACTGCCCAGGTATGCGACCAATTGTGCGGTCCGCATACACATTATGCGATCGCATACTGGACCGCATAGTTGACTTCAAATGGGGTAGTATTCTGCCTAGGTGTGCGACCATTATGCGGTCCGCATACATGCTGTGCGATCGCATAGTGCGTCGCATAACACCTACTTTCTGGAAGATTATATTCTTTAACTCTCGGGGCACTTTTTACTCAGTTCAGGTCTGTTTCAGAGATTCCCACAATAAAACAACTAGGGGACTTGTTCGGCATTATATTTATTTTTTATTTTTTATTTTTTTTAACAAGAAAATTTTATGGCTCCTTACAATCTAATATGTTCAAATAAGCCCGATCATAATTTAATTTAATTTAATTAATATTCATCGCTCATCGCGCGGGTACGAGCACTAGTTTCTAATTAAGAGTAGAGGAAGAACTCTCAAAGTCTCAATAGACATTACTTTAGTTGCAACTATTGTATCTTATGACTCATAGTTTTGTTTGTGAGCATTTATTTAATAGGTAAATATTTAGCAAGGGTATAAGTGATGTTTTTGGTAATTTTAGTGTAGCTCAAATCGTATAAAATATACTTCATGTATACAGGGGCGAAAGAGAGAAGGTTCATTAGCACCCGGAAAGCTCGACAAAAAATTCATGTATGCATGTACATATCTTTAGAAAATAGTACTCCTTCCATTTCAATATATGTGAACCTATTTTCTTTTTAGTCCGTGCCAAAAAGAATGACCCCTTTCCTTATTTGAAAATAATTTATCTTTAAGCAATGATTTATAGCCACACAAAATATATGTGCCTCATTTTACACCACAAGTTTAAAGTCTTCTATATTTTCTTAAACTCCGTGCTCAGTCAAATGAGTTCACATAAATTGAAACGAAGGGAGTAATATTTAGTAGTGGCACCCTATATACAAAGCAGATTTTGGTGAGTGCAAAAGTATCCCCGACCTTGTAAAAACCCGACCGGTCGTTTACTTTTTATAACCCCCTTCCCATAAATAAGACTCTCCGTGTGTGTTTTTGTTGTTTTATGACTTGTAGGGATGGTTAGTTCGGGATTTGGAAGAGTTCGGGTTGAAATCAGAACACTTGGTTCCATGGTTTGGCTTTAAAAGGGCTAAGTTTGACTTCGGTCAATATTTTGAGTAAACGACTCCGAAATTGGGATTTTATTATTCCAATAGGTTCGTATGATGACTTCGGACTTGGGTGTATGTTCAGATCGAGTTTTGGATAACCCGGGAGTGTTTCGGCGCCTAATAGTGAAAGTTGGCTCTCTAAAGGTTTTAAAGTTCTTTAAATTAGTTTGGAGTAGGTTTTTGTGTTATCGAGGTCCAATTGGGATCCCGAGGCCGTGAATAGTTCTGTATGGTGATTTAAGACTTGCGCGCAAAATTTAGTGTCATTCTGAGTAGTTTAAATATGTTTTGGCACGTTCGGAGTAAGATGGAAGAACTTGAAGTTCAAAACTTGATTTAATTTGGTTTGGGGTATGATCCTTAGTTTCATTGTTGTTTTATGCGTTCTGAGGATGCGAGCGAGTCCGTTTTATGATTTCAAACTTGTTGTCACATTCCAACGGGGCCTTGGGGGCCCCAGAGGCCATTCGGACGGTGCGAATTGAGTTGAAACTCAAGAGGGCTGCCGCCGCACCAGTCTGGTATTCACGGACCTTCGAGCTTTGGCCCACAGGTGCGAGCCTGCAGGTGCGGGGGTTGAGTCGCAGATGCGACAATGGTAACTTTGGCCTTGGACCACAGATGCGGGTTTTTTTGCGCACCTGCGAACGCACATGTGCAGTTGGGGAGGACGCAGATGCGGCTCATGCCGCATGAGCGGCCCACTCGCCGCAGAAGTGGAAATCCTATCTGCAGGAGAGGCCCTCACTGAGCTTGAGGAACTCCGTAGAAGTGGACCTAGCACCACAAATGCGGCAGAAGCACCACAAGTGCGAAAAACGCTGGAGACAGAACACTTCATTTAAGTCGGGACTTAGGCCTTTGAGCTCATTTATTGCATTCCTGGGGAAATGTTTGGAGCTCTTAGAGAGGGGATTTCATCTAACACTTTGAGGTAAGTAATCCATGCACAATGTGAGTTAAATACATAGTTTATGGGTAGATTTAACATGTAAACTTTATGAAATCATGGGTTTAGATGAAAAACCTAGGTTTTGATAAAAATGGAATTTAACCACGAAAATGGTTATGGAATTTAGTGAAAATTATATATTTGAGTTCATGTGGTTATGTTTAACAACTTTCTTCGAAAATTTTCGGAATCTGGACACGTGGGCCCGTGGTGAATTTTAGGAACTCTTCAATTGGGGTTGGGTAATCACTTTAATAGTAAGGATATGAACTTTTGAACATGTATTGACTAATTTATATAATATTTGACTAGTTTCGAGTCGTTTGGCACCGAATTGAGGGTTCTCAGTACAATCTTGGACCGGAAAGTAGGCTTTGAGACGAGGTAAGTCTATTTTCTAACCTTGTAAGAGGGAATTAATCCCGTAGGTGAATTTAGTTAATATGTACTTCTATTTGTGGGGAAAACGCACGAACGAGGTAACGAGAGTCCGCACGTAGATATTAATTATACTTATGTCCGGGTAATTTTAGGTTTACACCATGCTTTGTTGACACCGTTATTTGATTATGCTTACTAACTGCCTTGAATAGAGTTGAGATTGAGGATTTCAAGATTTTAAAGTTTTCTTATTGAATTTCTTGTTTTGGAAAGAATTTTAGCATATTATGATAACTTGAGAAATATACGTTCAACCGCCTCGCAAGTATATTACGCGAGCGGGGTAAATTTCTACTACTTTCATGGGAGCGGGCCGTTCGCCTCGGCAGGTTAATACATGCATCTATGGTTCATGTCGTTCAACCCTCGGCAGTGCACACATATAGACATATGCAGAAATCAATGCATAATAAACACAATGGTACACTTAAGGCATGATGTGGATCTAAGACTACCCGGACATATCATGAAATATAGCTACGCACAGACTCTCATCATCTAGTGCGTACGTAGATCCCCACATAAGTAGTACACAACAAGATACACCTAAGGGCATGAGTTTCCTCTTACAAGGTTAGGCAATAGACTTATCTCGTTCCCATAGTAAGTGTCGATGTCGACCCCTCGTCACTACTTCGTCGAGGTTAGACTGGATACTTACTGGGTACATGTTGTTTATATACTCACGCTACACTTTTGCACTAATGGTGCAGGATCTGAGGCAGGTGCATTCGGCATTAATCCCAACGCACACTCCTGATACCCCGAGGCTTAGTGGTGAGCTGCTTTTCGAGCCGTTCTGCAGCACCCAGAGTCTCTCTATTGTATTTATTTTCTATCTACTCTATTTCAGACAATAGTTTAGCATTTTGTATATTATACTAGCAGATCATACACTTGTGACATCAAGTCTCGGAATTATGCTAGTAGGCATTCGATGGCTGACGAGTGTCTGGCGTGTGTATAAATTAACTCGTACTCTATCAAATTATAATATAGAAAGATGTCGAACCCACAGAGATTGATTTATCTATTCTACAAACATTTCTTGTTTTAATTACTATTTGAGAAAATCAGGAAGAAATGAGTTGTGAATTAACTTGACTAAAAATGCATGAATAGAACAATAGAAAATATTATTTTTATTATATAAATATGAAAAAGGGTGTTAGGATCCTGACTTCACTTAATATTTTTATTATATAGTAGATGTATTTATTCTTCAATTTCTACTTCTCATAAATGTATAAATGCCTCTCACGATTACATGTATATATTATTACTAGTGTTGAACAATTAATTGCACACCCCTCAGTTATACGAATTAATTGTTAAAATGGTAATATTAAATAACCAGAAATATATACTTGAACTAAAACATGCTCTTTTTAGTAGGTCCCTTTCGGTTACCCTACTTGTTATAACTGATTACTACAATATTCGCCTCTTTCGATTACAAATAAGTGTGGAATCAATTTTAACATATAAGAGCTAGATGACTCTAACTAAAAGTTAACATCTATCAATACCAAAACTAACTATATTACTTCTTTCGCCTCTTTCGATTACAGAATTAATAAGAAGTTAATATGCAGTATGAAATAGATAGATGTTAACAAATTTAAATAACAACTAATTATAAAGAAGACAAAATTTAAATGAAAAGTTTCAGCTCAAGTATGTGAAATTGAGGAATAATATCTATTATTATATAGAAATATTAAGATACGTCATTCTCCCAACACAAGAAAAGTTACTCCATAATGGAGTTAGTACTAACAACGGAAATTTTCTTGTCCATTAAATAAAAAAATAGATAGGAATATTCAAGAAGAATAACTCCCACTGTTTAATTAAAAACATGAACTAGAATAATTTCCTATACTGAATAACTGAAGAAATTGATATTCAAAATTTATAATTAGAAAGTAAGATATATAAAGTTTCTACTGCTCTCTCTTCCCCCTTTTCTAACTAGCTCCAAGTTCCCATTTTATAGCTTCACTTGGAAGCTTTTGGTACATCACGTTATCTTTTGAATTGCAAATCTTTGATATCTTTTTCCTTTGCATTTGGAGGTCACGGCTGAGCTTGAATCTCCTCCAAAAGTCATTTGCATTTTCAAGCTTTAATGATTTCCTTTTTGTCTTTTCTTCTTGATTGATTACTATTTTTTTTTGTACTTAATTATGGTATTTCTTGCAATTAAAATATAAACATTAGTATTTAAATTAAAAGTAATACTTATGTCTGCATGATACTTTCTTCCTATCAATGGCTTTTGAGCATCTATTTCAACACACTTGTTCTTATATTAGTTTACACTTTATTTTATTAAAATTTTTACCTCTTACTTACCTGATAAATAAAAATCAACTATCTCGAAATTGTTAAAGGAAATAAATACATGACTAGTTCATCGTTGACTTAGCTAGCGACGATGTTGGGCACTATCACGGCTTATAAGTGAAATTGGGTCGTGACAACATGGTATCAGAGCACTAGGTTCACGTAGTCTCACAAGTTATGAGCATGCCTAATAGAGTCTTGCGGATCGGTACGGAGATGTCCGTACATATCTTCGAGAGGCTATAGGGTGTTAGGAAACCACTCTTTCTTTATCTCCTATCGTGCAGTTCATGTTGTGCTATGTATCTTTCTCTTATTCTCTCACAGATGGTGAGAACGCGTGGAAAATGTACCCGATTATGGAGGAGCTGCTCCCCCTGTGGCTAGAGACCGAGGCAGAGGCTGAGAGAGGGCTCCAGCTCGTGGAGAGGATGAGGACGTCCTAGAGTTGCTCCAGCTGTGTGTCACGACCCAAATTCCCCTCCGTTGGGTATCGTGATGGCACCTAATCTTAGGGACTAGGTAATCCTAACATATACTGAATGACGATAATTAAATAGCGTCTAAAAACTTTAGAAATTTAATTCTCTATAAACTTACGATTCCCAAAACAGGCAGTACAAGTCATAAGCCCTTTCTAGGAGTAGTTATACATAATAAATACATCACTGTTCCGGAAATGAATGAAACAATGGAAATAAATACAACAGAAAGTGACTTCAGAGCCTGCGAACATCCAGCAGGTACACCTTGAAGTCGTCAACCACACCGAGCGTAAGTATCAAAACTGACCCGGTCCGAAGTACCTGGTTCTGCCTAGAAAGATATGCAGAAGTTTAGTATGAGTACACCACAGTGGTACTCAGTAAGTATCAAGCCTAACCTCGGTAGAGTAGTGACGAGGCCAGGCCAGGCCAAGACACTGCCGAATATATATAACCTGCAGGATATGACTCAAGTCTAACAAGAAAGGACTATCAAAGTAATACCGATAGCAGAAGGATATCAAGTTGCAAATAATAGTAACAAATAGAGGAAAACACGAATGGCAGCAAGAACCGACCAAGTAATTAATCCACAACATAGTAGGGGTCCGGATGAAGCATAAATGAGTTCAAACAAAGAAAGCAACATTAACTCAACCAATCGAATCACTTCTAATATACCATTTCAACAATCCCAATCCTAGTAATCTCCTAACATAATCATAACTTCCAAACCTTTAACACACATGGCACCTGGTGCACACACATTTCTATTTCACTTTGCACGGCATATTCCACGTGTTACTCTGTATATCATATATGTTTCACATGCTAATTTAAGGTATTCAATAGGCTCCATTCATATATCGTAAGGTAATAATACCGTTTCTAGACCAAGTAAAGAAATCAGTGAGAAAGATGAGTTTATTTTTGAAACTGTTTGAGTGAAGAAAATAACATTTCCAAATAAAATACAACACCTGATAAGCTATTGAATTTAATGTAGAGTTTATTAGGTTAAAAATATAATAACAATTCCTTTGTAAGTAAAATAAAACCCCAGACAGGTTGAGAACATTAAGTTGAGAAAGCAGTTGAAGTAAGATATGACAACTAGTAGAAAATGGTAAGTATAGAATAAATGGCGGGTTCTAACTTAAAGCCACACAAGGTAACATGATATTAGTTCTTTTATTTTAAAAAAAAAATATTATCTTACTAATGACTTAGTAGGCCAAGAAGTAATGGCTCAACATAGTAAATTCACTTTGGAAATCGGTAATTTACAGAAATAAATACATAACTCAAGTGTCTTATTAGTGTCCAGCTATAACTAATCCTTAAGTGAAATGTAAAACTACCGAATAGCTTACACAGTCAGAGAACAATACATAAAACACATAAACTGATGAGACGCGCATCCCGATCCCACCAGACAACACAAAATCCTCCCTTATTCCTTCGTAACAATAACAATAACAATAAATAATATATATGTTGCAGCGCGCAACCCGATCCCACCATATATCAATATCAATATGACAATTCACACTTATTACACCATATCAATCCACCCTTATTCCTCTTGTTGCGGCGTGCAACCCGATCCTACCGTATGATAGCAATTCACCCTTATTCCTCCTCAATATATATCATTCTTATTCCTCTTTTTGCGGCATGCAACCCGATCCCACCATATAATAGCAATTCACCCTTATTCCTCCTCAATATGTATATCACTCTTATTCCTTCTGTTGCGGCGTGCAACCCGATCCCACCATATAATAACATAAATCAATCAACAACAATTCAACAACTCAATTACAAGAAATTCTACAACGAAAAGTATGAGTACATGGCAATAAGCGAACAACGTAACAATCAAAGGAATACAACAACCTTTACAAGGAAACAAGACATGTAAGGCACGTGATAACTACACAGGTATTCACAACAACTTGGACTCGTAACAGATAAGCACGTAATCATAGAATAACTCAACATTAGGAGGTAACAAGATAATAATGAAGGCAATGACAACAACCAAGGAATATGGAGGCCAAATAACAAATAAGAGGCAAATAAGGACTAACAACGTCATATAGAGCATGTGAGAGTAGTCTAACAAAGAGATACCACATTTTATGACAATTTACTCAAAAGAAAATAAAGAGACTAGGCAATCTAACCTGCCAATACCACATATAAACTGTGTACCCACTCGTCACCTTGAGTACACGGCATTCACATATCAAGATAGCACAATTGACTCAATTCCTAAGGAGTGGTTTTCCCACACAAAGTTAGACAAGATACTTACACATTTTGCAAAAAGTCAACAAAAGTCAACTCCTCAGTCCCACACCTCGAAACCTGGCAAAATTTATAAAACCCGAACACCCATTCCAATACGAGTTCAACCACACAAAAATTATCAAGTTCTGATACCAATTCGTCCTTCAAATCATGATTTTACATTTTGAAAGTTTTTTACAAATTTCCCAAATTATCCTTGAAACTCTCATGAATTTGATGTTAAATCTAAGATATAATCACAAAATATAGTTGGAAATTTATTAAAGGCATTACCCAATGATTTGGTATGAAAATCTTCTCTCAAAATCGCCCACTTTCGGACCTAGGGTTCAAAATATGATAAAAATGAAGCTAAGATTCAGAATGCCCAGCTTTTAGCAGGCTGCAGATGTCGCATTTCCGACACTGGGTTCGCAAATGCGAACTCGCAAAAGCGAACAATTCTTCTCAAAAGCAAAGCCTGAAAAATCCTGCCTTCATCGCAAATGCAATAGTGAGTTCGCAAATGCGAACTCTGAAGGCTTCACAAAAGCAGTGCTTTCTTCGCAAATGTGACCTAATCCCCAGCAGCCCAGGTTCGCAATTGCGATGACTACCTCGAAATTGGGGTAGTCGCATTTGCGACCAAAACCTCGCAAATGCGAGAAAACCAGAACCAGCACACAAAAAGGTTAACAAAAAAATCCGAAAATAATCTGAAACTCACCTGACCCCCGAGGCACCAAACCAAACACTCACGCATGTATGAAAACATAATACGAACTCGCTCGCGTAATCGGAACACCAGAATAACCTCTAGAACCGAGAATCAGATGCCAAAATGCATGAAAATCACCATGAACTTCAAGAACTTCTAGAATTGCAACCAAGCATCTGAACCACATCAAATCAACTCCAAACGACACCAAAGTTTGCAGGCAAGTTACAATTGGTGAAATGAACCTATTCCAAATTCCAAAACCACAATCCGGACCCCATAGCCTTAAAGTCAAACCATTGTCAAACTTAGGAAGGTTCTAAACCTTTAAATTGCCAACTTCCGCCAAATGATGCCGAAACCATTTTGAAATATCCAAATGAAATTCCGGGAATACGCCCAAGCCCAAAATCACTCTTCGGATCTACCGGAATTGCCAAAACTCCGATCCGAGGTCAAATACTCAAAAGCCAAACCCCGGGTCAGTTTCTTTAACTTCGGACTTCTAAAATGAGAGTCACTCCTAAAATCCTTTCTGACCCTCTCAAAAACCCAAACCGATGATGCACGCAAGTAATAATACACTTTGTGAAGCTACTTGTGACCTCAAACTGCCAAATTGGACGAAATTGCTGAAAATGACCAGTCGGGTCGTTACACTATGCCACCAGTAGATCCAATAGAGATCGTATTATTGAGGGCAGGGCGAGGTGCTTGTAGCAGAGCCGGACCTAGTGGATTTCATGTCTTCACCAAGATTCCAGGAGGTCATGGGCCGTATGCTGCAGTTCATGGATTCTCAGGCTTATTTATTTCCAATAAGTCCAGCCACATCTCAGGTGGGAGGGGGAGAACAGACCCCTACCGATCAGGCTCCAGGTCATACAACTATCGTATATCAAACCCCAGGCACACTACCTGTGGGCGGAGCTCAGCCAGTTGTAGCAGCTATACCTGAGCCTAGACCATTTGCGGCCGGCAAGCCGCATAAGCTATTGGACAGATGGACCAGACTACATCCTCCTGTCTTTGGAGGTGAGCGACATGAGAACCCCCAAAACTTTATTGATCGGTGCAGGGAAAGACTGCACAACATGAGTATATTAGAGTCCCACGGGGTGGACTTTACCACCTTTCCGCAGGACGGCATGACCCGTAGATGGTGGTCGTCCTATCTTCTCAGAAAATTAGCAGGTTCTCCTACCTTGACTTGGGACCAGTTCACACGTATCTTTTTAAGGTATATTCCACCCTGTCAAAGGGAAGATTTGCAGTTTTAGTTTGAGCAGCTCCAGCAGGGTCAGATGTTCGTGATAGACTATGAGGCGAGATTCTCCAAGTTGTCTCATAATGCACTTATGATACTTCCTCCCGATGCAAAGAGGGTGAAGAGGTTTGTTGCAGGGTTGCACTCTGGTATCCCGACCACCATGTCCTAGGAGGTTGAGATGGGGACTTGTTACGATCTAGTTGTGGAGATAGCTCGAAGGATCATGGTGTTCGTCTGTAGAGCCGAGAAAAGATGCCACGGGACAAGCGGTTCTATTATCCGGAGGGTTCAGTGGTGCTCCGTCTGGGGGAAGAGGTCAGTTTGGGAGAGGTCAGCTTATCAGGCCCACATATTCAGCACCTCCTCCTTCTTGGGATGCTCTAGTGCGGCCCTATTTTAGCGCCATGCTAGAGAGCTCCTACTGCTAACCAGCTATTCAGGGTTCCTCTAGTGGGTATTCAAGCCATCAGGGCAGACTTTAGGTCAGCAATCCACTGCTCCGAGGGGTTTTTATGAGTGCGGGGATCATGGCCACATGAAGAGGTTTTATCCTAGGCTTCGGGGCAAGGAAGTACAACAGGGTCATCAGCCTATGATTTCAGTACCAGTTGTCGCACCAGGCGTCCAGCCGCCCAGAGGCGAGGGCAGGTAGGTAAAGGATGTCCTAGAGGTGAAGGCCAGTCAGGTAGTGCTCCAGCTAGGTTCTATGCTTTTCCGGATAGACCAAATGTAGTTGCCTCAGATGCCGTGATTACATGTATTATTTCTGTTTGCGGTAGGGATTCTTTGATACTATTTGATCCAGGGTCTACATATTCATATTTTTCATCTCTATTTGCTCATTTCCTGGTGTTACCTCGATGGTCCTTGAGTACTCCTGTATATGTGTCCACGCCAGTAGGCGATTCTGTTGTGGTGGATCGGATCTACCAGTTCTGTATTGCGACTTTTTGTGGTTATGAGACTGGAGTGGATATTCTATTGCTTGATATGACCGACCTTGAGGTAATCCTGGGCATGGATTGGTTGTCTCCATATCGCTCCATCCTTTATTTTCATGCCAAGAATGTTACCTTGATGATGCCAGAGCTGCCTAGATTAGAATGTAAGGGTTCGTCTGTTAGTTCATCAAGTCAGGTTATATTTTTCTGAAGGGTTGACACATGGTCGAGAAGGTTTGTTTAGCTTATCTAGATTATGTTCAGGATACTATCGCAGAGACTCCAGTGATTGATTCAGTGCCCATGGTTCGGGAGTTCTCCGATGTATTTCTTTCTGATCTTCCAGGCATGACGCCAGATCGTGATATCGATTTTTGCATTGATTTGGATCTATACCTAGCCTATATCTATTCCTCCCTACCGCATGGATCCGAAAGAGTTTAAGAAGTTGAAATAATAGCTTGAGGAGTTGCTAATAAAGGGGTTCGTCAAACCGAGTGTGTCGCCTTGAGGTGCACCAATGTTATTTGTGAAGAAGAAATATGGGACTATGTGGATGTGCTTTGATTATCTCCATTTGAACACAGTTACCATTAAGAAAAAGTACCTGTTGACGCGTCATGATGATTTTTGACCAGTTGCAGGGTGCTAGGGTGTTCACTAAGATTGACTTGAGATCGGGATACCATCGGTTGAATATTCGTGATTCAGATGTTCCGAAGACGGCTTCCAAGACAAGATATGGCCAGTATGAGTTTCTAGTGACATCGTTCGATTTGACTAACGCCCCCGTGGCTCTGATACCAATTTTGGGTGGGGTCGTTTTCTTAATTATCATTTAAATGATTTTTCATAATATTCTTTCTGTAGCGGAATTAATATGAATATTTCTTTTAGGATTTCTAATATATATTCTATGTATTCTATATCTTTGGTTCTTTGATATTCTTCTATATTGGTTT
>ML356491.1:0-45011 GCA_005239505.1 Nicotiana paniculata
CGTTTGGGTAGTGTAGGGGCAGGCCGAGTTGGCTATGGGTTTTGGGCCTGGGTTGTCTGGGTACATGGGGATTGGGCCTGGGTACTTCTTGGCCCAGGTCCTATTTTTTAACTTCTTTGATTAATTAAATTAATTAATCTAATTAGGTTATAATCCAATTTAATCCAAAAATATAGTAACTAATCTAGATCTACTTTTCATCTATTTTACAGATTAATCAAGAATAAAAATGACCAATTTTATATCCTTAATTAATCTATAATTTAATGANTTAAAATACATTACATTAAATAACCATTGCTCGTCTATTATTAAGTTAATTATAACTTACAATTCTTTGATAATAGTGATGCAATTTTGAACAAATTTAAAAAAGATGAATTATGTATATGCCCAAAAAATACAAATCTTTCTGATAATAAAAAAAATCTATGAAATTAATTTATTTATCGAATTTGGTAGGGGCCTTTGGTAGGTGAAAAATCACATGCTCACACCTGGTATGCCTATACTGATATCATATTGTGTTAAATTAATTTGTTGGACCTTAGTGAGTGTCTAATCCGACCTCTCGTCACTACCTCTCTGAGGTTAGGCCGGCGACTTACTGAGTACACGTTATTTTAGTACTCATGCTACACTTGCTGTGTCTTTTTATTGCACAGGTACTTTCACAGCGATGTGGCTGGTTTGGAGACTTAGGCGAGCTGCATCATCCGGAGGCGATCCGCAGTTGACAGAGTCTCCCTCGTATTATATTCATTTTGTTTTAAATTGCATCATCCGGAGGCGATCCGCACAGGTACTTTTTATTGCTGTGTTTGGGATATATAGTTGCTAAAATGGAATATTTAAACCATCGTATTTTCTTAACGGATTTTTGTTTAGTTATTACATAATAAGTTAAAGGTAATGATTTCAAAAATGTTAAAACATGAATATTTTATAATTAGTTAATGATTGGCTTGCCTGACGATGGTGTCCGGCGCCATCACAACCTTAATAGATTTTTGGGTCGTGACAGGAATCCCAAGAGTCCAGTGAGCAAATAAAAGAACTTAAGTTGTGTGACTGTAAGTATGCAAGTAAAAGTGTGTGTTTGTAAGCGTAGGTGTGTGTGTGTAGGAGTTTTCTGTGTCCCTTAAAAACCAGAATGGTGAAAGGTTTATACAACATTCATCAGAGTAAAACAAATAAGGTAGGAAAATCAAGAGTTCACAAATAAGGTATGCAAATCAATCAACCCGTTAATTAAGGCTAAACCCAATCAATTAATAAGACAGAATCCGGAAAATATCACTTAAATTAGGGGGAATCTCATACGAAATCAGTTAGCAAGCAGGATTGAAGTTAAATAAGGTAAGCAATAAATCTAAAGACCCTTTATAGGTCAGTTCAGGTAATCAATACCCAGAAATTAGGCCAACAACATAATTAAGGGAGGCAGTACCAATTATGAGTCACATATAAGGAAAGAATAAATAAAAAATCTGTTAGAGCGATATCAATTTGAAAAGAAGCACAATTTCAGACCCTAATTAAGCACATAAATCAATTAATTAGTTAACTTAACAGAGCCAAAGTGAATGGGCAAGAATAGTGAGATAAATAATCGAATAATGGAAAACCTTAAGCATATCGAAACACAGAGATAAAACTCAAGCAAAGAAATTAGTCGAACAGTAAAGGAAAAAAAGCCGGAGTTGAGTATTTAAACATTTTTTTAAAAATATTTGTAGAAATCCTATTGAGAATCAAAACTCTAGCTTTTTGAAAAAATGAAATCGGCTGATAATAGTGTGAAAAATGAAAGAATCTTAAAGGAAAATCATTAAACAAACTCCAAACACTTCAGATCTAAAGAGATCTGAACCTATTTGGCCAGAAATAGTTAGGTTGGTACAAAAATAAACAGGGGTAGAAAAATCGAGTTTTAGACCGGAGATTTGAAGCCATGAAAGCACGAAAAAATGATAATACTCACAAATAATGGGTGATACAGACGGATTCACCAAGAGACAGAGGGACTCGAACCAAGTCTATTAGAATCTCTTTGAGATCTCGTTAGATAACATGGAAGTCGAACACCCAATAGAGATAGGAGGTCAGATAAGGCCTAGAATCGAAGAGAAAAACCATGAATCGAAGGGGTTCAGGTGACGACAGGCTAGGTTTAGGGAGAAGGTTGAGAGAGAAGAGAGGAGGAAGGGATTTAGGGGCGGCCGTTTTTAGAAAATGATTAGGTTTGGGGTCGTTTGGTTAATAAAAAAGGAAATAATATCCTGGACCGTTGATCTCTGAGCTCAACGATCAGGATTCGATATGGGGGTTGGGCGGGTTTAAAGAATTGGGTAATTGGGTTGGGTTATGGGTTAATGGGTTTACAAGTTGATTGGGCTGGGGTAGTATTTGGGCTAAGGTCCAAAATTAAAGAGGCCGCATGTTAAATACCCAATTAATATGATGAAATAATTCATAAAAATAGCTGATAAATGATAAAAATGATATTTATGCGTAAAAACTGATTTAAAACCATTACTTAATATTATAAAAATATGAAAGGTCATTTTCTTGTAAAATAAAGTAATTAGGCACATATAGGCTATTATTACAAAGTTACTGCAATTATAACCTGAAGATGTAAGTACGACTATTCATGAAATAATTAAAGCTTAGCATAAATATAAATAATTAAATTTAAGCAATAAAATTATTATAAAACCATTTGCAATGCAATTAATAATTATTTATATAATAAAATAATGGGATAAATTAATTAAAAATCCCTTTGAAAATGCAGAAATTATGGAAAAATGTTAATTGATGCTCATGCATTGTTTTGAAGAGATATGTGCATTTTGAAAATAATATAGGGAAAAATTGGGTATCAACAAGATCTCTGTAGGAAAATCTCCAAGGTAACGATTCAATTTCAAACGGTAATTTTGGAGCCCTAAAATTCACAATCCCGCCTCAGAACTTTAACCCTAGTTTGCCTCTAAAAATACTCGCATTTGGGAGAGTGTGAAGGCAAGCTCTAAGCCGCCCCTTTACCCCCTAATTTCAGTCGCTGCCTTCACTCTTCGGAACTAAACGGAGAGTCACCGCCCTTCCCCTCTATAAATCATTCTTTGCCTATTAATTACTACTAATCTCAGAAAAGCTTCATTCTTTTGACTCCCCTGCTGTTTCTGTTAGGTATTTATCCTTGCGTAAAATTTATTATCTTTACTTATTTTAGTCGAATCTACCTTTGTCCGAAAGGAAGGGGCGAGCTTGCAATCGGAGTTCGATAGTGCGCCTAAGATCCGCGCCTCGGTTCACTTCCCACAGAAAGGTCAGTGGATTTAAAATTTCTTCTTCTTGTTTTCTTTTGCTAGACCTGAAGTAAATGTCTCATTTTTTTATTTTTTATTTTTAAAAACGTGTGTTTTTCCATGAAGAAAGTGTGATTTGAAATTTGTGTGTGCATATAAATCATGTGTGGGGATTGTGTGTATTCTGACTTAATTGAATAGGAATACAACTAAGTACCTAGAGGAACAAATTTATAATGGTTAACACAATAATTGTTAATTTTAAGGCTCTTGCTTAAAACACTACTATATGTGCTTTTTGTGTTTCAATTGATAGGTTAGAGTATTTGTTTCTTTTCAAACTGTCTTTACAAAGCTAAGTTGATGTCTAAATATGGCTCTATACATCTCTTGAAAAGTACAGTAGCTTAGTTACAATTTCTTTTTATGTTCATATTGTAGAGGATGATAGCCAAAATTAGAAGCCCTAATTTTTAGGATTTTATTTGAGAGTTTAGATACCATTCTCATAAGTTTAATGTTTATTTCTTGGAACTAAATAACTTTGCAGGTTTTGAGTATAATTTAAATTTTATTTATAAACTAGAAGTCTCAGAATAAGAAGTGAATCTCCGTGAAGTTACATGTGCATTATGTTATATGTAATCTATAGTTTATTTATTAAAAAAACATACAAACCATGAGTTAAGATTTTGGGTTTACGAATACTCCTGATATTCTTGCATACCATGTCCTCTAAAAAGTATATCATATGCTTTGATAAAGGAATGACATTTTACCCAAACGTGTTGGACTTTGTTAAACTTGAATTCTAAAGTTAGACTTGTCTAAGTCATTCTCGTGAGTTTGTTACTTAGGCTTTAGGCTTAAAATGTCATTTTCTTTTTCCCTTGTCTTCTCTGTCACATGCCGGTACTTCTCTGTCATATGGTAGTAGTGAGATGATGATATAAGTTCACTATTTTTGAGTCACTCTGAAAAGCATACCATTAATATTTATAGTCCGAGTTGGGAACCTTCCATGTACAGAAATCATGTCTTTTAGGATATAATTGTTCTCGTATCTTCTGCGGGCTCGCAGATGCGCTCCCACGTCCGCTTCTGCGTAAATCCTCCAGGCCTCCAACTCCGCACCTGCAACCCTGTACCGCACCTGCGGTCATCACATCTGTGGCTTCCCATCCGCAGGTGCGGCCACACCAGAAGAGTTACACTAGCTTCTGCTGCATTTTTTCAACTTCCAAACTTCTGTTAGCCATCCGAAATAAATCCTGAGCCCCTCGGGGCCTCAACCAACTATACCAACATATCACATGCCATCCCACGAACTTAATTCGAACCCTCAGAATACTCAAAACAACAACAAAACACCAAGTTAACCCGAAATTCAAGCCTAAGGGTTTCTAAACAATGCCGAAACAAACCAAACCACGTCCGAATGACCTGAAATTTTGCACACACATCACAAATGACACTACGAACCTATTCGAACTTCTGGAATTCCATTCCGACCCTGATAGCTAATTTTCCACCGCCGACCGAAAATTGCCAAAAATCCGATTTTTTCAATTCAAGCATAATTCTACCACGGACCTCCGAATAACATTCCGAATACGCTCCTAAGTCCCAAATTACCTAACAAAGATATCCGAACCATAAAAACTAAATTCCGAGATCATTTACTCATAAGCCAACTTCCGGTTGACTTTTTCAACTAAATATGATCGGGTCGTTACATTCTCCCCCTCTTAAACAAACATTCATCCTCGAACGAGTCTAGAAACCTACCTGGAGCCTCAAATAGGTGTGGATATCTTCTCCGCATCTCCCACTCGGTCTCCCAGGTGGCCTCCTCCACCGTCTTCCCTCTCCACTGCACCTTAACTGAAGCTACATCTTTTGACCTCAACCTTCGGACCTATCGACCCAAAATAGCCATCGACTCCACAACATAAGTCATATCATCCTCTAGTTGAACTGTGCTGAAGTCCAAAACTTGGGACGGGTCACCAACATACTTCCAAAGGCATGGAAACGTGAACCACTGGATGCACACTCGACAAGCTGGGTGGAAAAGCAAGTCTATACCTCCCCTACCCTCTAAAGCACCTCAAAAGGCCCAATGAACAGGGGTTTCAACTTGCCCCTCTTCCCAAAATGCATAACACCCTTCATGGACGATACTTTCAGCAGAACCTTCTCCCCAGCCATGAAAGATACATCGAAGACCTTCCTGTCCGCATAGCTCTTCTGCCTAGACTACACCGTGTGAAGCCGTTCCTGAATCAACTTCACCTTATCTAAAGCATCCTGCACAAAATCTGTACCCAAGAGTTTAGCCTCACCCAGCTCAAACCAACGGACCGAAGATCTACACCTCCTCCCATATAAAACCTCGTACAGAGCCATATGAATACTCAATTGATAAATATTATTATATGCAAACTTCGCGAGTGGCAGAAACTGGTCCCATGAACCCCTAAAATCAATGACACAAGCGCGCAAAATGTCCTTCAATATATGAATAGTGCGCTCGGACTGCCCGTCTGTCTGAGGGTGAAAAGTTGTGCTCAGCTCGACCTGAGCACTCAACTCCCTCTGCACGGCCCTCCAAAACTGTGATGTGAACTGAGTACCTCTTTCAGAAATGATGGAAACTGGAACACCATGCAGCCGAACAATCTCCTAGATATAAATCTCAGCTAACTGCTCCGAAGAGTAAGTAGTACTAACATGAATGAAGTGTGTGGACTTGGTTAGCCGATCCACGATAACCCAAATAGCATCGAACTTCCTCGAAGTCTGTGGGGGCCCAACTACAAAGTCCATGGTGATCCGCTCCCACTTCCACTACGGAATATCCAATATTTGATGCAATCCACCTGGTCTTTGGTGCTCATACTTGACCCGTTGTCAATTGAGACACCGAGCTACAAATCCAACAATATCCTTTTTCATCCGCCTCCACCAATATTGCTGTCATAGATCCTGATACATCTTTGCGGCACCCGGATGGATGGAATACCGTGAGCTGTGGGCCTCCTCAAGAATCAACTTCAGAAGCCCATCTACATTAGGCACACATATCCGACCTTGCATCCTCATCACACCATCATCACCAATAGCTACATTCCTGGCATCACCTCGCCGGACCCTATCATGAACAACTAGAAAGTGTGGGTCATCATACTGGCTCTCTCTGATACGGTCATAAAGAGAAGGCCTGGAGACTACGCAAGCCAATACCCGACTGGGCTTCGATATATCCAATCTTACAAACTGGACCGCTAAGGCCTGAACATCATGTGCTAAAGGTCTCTCTACTGCTGGAAGATATGCTAGACTCCCCAAACTCTCTGCTCGGTGACTCAAGGTATCGACCACCACATTGGCCTTCCCCAAATGGTATAGAATAGTGATATCATAGTCCTTGAGAATCTCCAACCATCTCCGCTGACGCAAATTTAGATCCTTCTGCTTAAACAGATGTTGTAGACTACGATGATCAGTAAAAACCTCACGAACCCCATACAAATAATGACGCCAAATCTTCAAGGCGTGAAAAATGGCGGCTAACTCAATATCATGCACTGGATAATTCTTCTCATGGGTCTTCAACTGGCATGCAGGCATAGAAAATCACCCTACCCTCCTACATTAAGACACAAAAATGCTTATCCTCGAAGCATCACAATACACGGTATAAGAACCTGAAGCTGATGGCAATACTAACACTGGAGTTGTGGTCAAAGCAGCCTTGAGATTCTGAAAGCTCTCATCACACTCGTCCAACTACCTGAACGAGGCATCCTTCTGGGTCAATTTGATCAAGGGAAAAGCAACAGAAGAAAACCCCTCCATGAAGTGACGGTAATAGCCCGCCAAACCAAGGAAGCTCCTAATCTATGTAGCTGAGGACGGTCTGGGCCAACTCTGCATCGCCTGTATCTTCTTCGGATCTACCTGAATACCCTCACTAGACACCACATGCCCCAAGAAATCTACTGAGCCAAGCCAATACTCACACTTGGAGAACTTTGCATAAATCTTCTCTTCCATCAATCTCCGCAATACAACTCTCAGATGCTGAGCATGTTCCTCCTGGCTACGAGAATACACCAGGATGTCATCAATGAACATAATAATGAAAGAATCCAAATATGGCTGAAATACACTGTTCATCAAATGCAGGAACGCTGCTGGGGCATTGGTCAGCCCAAAAGATATTACCAAAAACTCATAATGGCCATAACGGGTCCTAAAAGCTGTCTTAGGAATCCCGAATCTTTAGCTGATGATACCCGGATCTCAAGTCAATCTTAGAGAACACCCTGGCTCCCTAAAGTTGGTCAAACAAATCATCGATACGAGGCAAAGGATGCTTATTCTTGACTATAACCTTGTTCAACTGCCTGTAGTCAATACACATTCTCATGGAACTATCCTTCTTCTTCACAAACAACACTGGTGCACTCCAAGGCGACACACTAGGCCGAATGAAATCCTTATCTAGGAGTTCCTGAAGCTGCTCTTTCAATTCCTTCAACTCTGCCATTTCCATACGATATGGTGGAATAGAAATAGGCTGAGTGCCTGAAACCAAATAAATACCAAAATCAATATCCCTGTCAGGAGGTATGCGCGACAGGTCTGTAGGGAACACATCCGAAAAATCACGGACCCCAGAAACCGAATCAATAGTGGGAGTCTCGGCACTGACATCCCTCAGAAAAGCGAAATAAGATAGAAACCCTTTCTCTATCATACGCCGAGCCTTCAGGTATGAAATCACCCTACTAGGCACATAATCAATAGAACCTCTCCACTCAACCCTTGGAAATCCTGGCATCTTTAAGGTCACGGTCTTAGCGTGATAATATAGAACAACATGACATGGAGATAGCCAATCCATCCTCAATATCACATCGAAGTCAACCATACTGAGTAATAAAAAGTCCACTAGGGTCTCCAGACCCCCAATATATACCACACATGACCAATACATACAGTCCCCAACAACAGTATCGCCCACAGGCGTAGACACGTAAACAACTGTAACTAAAGACTCTCGCGGTATATCCATAAAATGGGAAAAATATGATGAGACATATGAATGTGGAACCAGGATCAAATGAGACCCAGGCATCTCGGTGACAAGATGAAATAATACATGTGATAACGACATCTGAAGCCATAGGCTCTGGTTTGGCTGGAAGTGCATAAAAACGGGCATGACCTCCACCTAATTGACCTCTCCCTATAAGGCGGCCTCTAGCTGCCTGACCCCCACCCCTAGCTACCTGGGCGAGTGGTGAAGTAACTGGTGCTGAAGTTAGGGGTGTGCATTCGAATCGGTTTATTGATAAATCGAATCGATTATTTGTTATCGATTTATCGATTTCTATTTCGATTCGGAAAATTTTCTTATCGAGTTATCGATTTCGATTTCGATTTTGTCCACTTCGCTTATCGATTTATCGATAAATCGACAAGAATTTTTTTTTTTTTTTTTTTTACCCGTGGTTTTCTTTACCCTAACTTATTATTTCCATTTTCCTCTACCCTTATTATTTTCTAATTTTCCCTACCCTATTATTTTCTTTCCTCTTCACGACTTCACGCTGCTTCTGCCTCAAGATTTTCCCCTACGGCCCTACCCTCCTGCCCCTTTAGAGCTGAACTGCTGAAACCTTAAATTTTCTTCACTCAAAATTCCTCCTTTCTCGGTTTCTTCCACAGATCTGATAATTCTCTATCTCCAAATGGGTTCTCTCAGTAAGTTGATTGTAATTTGGTAGAAGTTCTTTTGGTCAGTTAGGTAAGGAGCTGAAGAATAATTAGTCTGCCTGAATTAAATCAATTAATCGTAGTATCATTTGGTATGATATAGTAATGATTAGCCGTCTATCTCTATTAGCTATCCACTATTTATACATGTTTTACACATTGTATACATATATTAAGTAAGGGTACTAAACATGACAACATCGCTTAGAGCTAGCAAATTTTCTTATTGGTGGAATCCCGCAAATTTTCTTATTGGTGTAATCGATAACCGAATCGATAAGCCCCAAAAATCGATAAACCGAAATCGAAAAAATCGAAACCTTATTGAAACGATAACGATAAGCATATGTACAAATCGATAATCGATAAGTAATTATCGATAAGGGTCAAAATCGAATCGATAAATCGAATGCACACCCCTAGCTGAAGTCGATGGATGAATCCTCTGCTGTGATGGGCCCCATGGCAACGAGGACACTGCCTCCACATATGCCCAACTCTCCACACTCATAAAAATATCCTGGTGCTAGTGCTGGTGATGGGGACTGAAGGGAACCCCTAGCACCGGGATGACTAGTAGAAGAACCTGGCATGGAGGAGCCCTGAACTGATTGTAAACAAGATGAGCTCTGGCTGGAAGGGCATTGAATGATGAGTGGTCCAGATGAGAACTGCGGGAACCATGCCCCCATGATGCACCACTATAAGCTGGGCGAGCTGGCTGAGCATGCCTAAATGGGCGGCCTCTGCTATGCTGAAACTGACCTCTGGAGGGAACACTACCACAGCTACCAGAATCCCGAGGCCTCTTGGCCTCCCTCTCATCTCGCTCCTGGGGATGAACTGACTCAATATCACGGGCAATATCAATAACCTGCTCAAAAGTAACACCTGATACCCTCTCTATAGTCATAAGAATCTGAAGCTGATATGCGAGGCCATCCACGAACCTCATGATCCTCTCTCTCTATTTAGTAACCAACCAAACATCATGACGGGCTAGCTCTGAAAATCTCATCTCATACTGCGTCATAGTCATATCATCCTGAAGCAACTGCTCGAACTGCCTACGCAGCTCCTCCTTGCGGGACTGTGGCACATACTTCTCCAAAAAAAATAGAGGAGAATTGCTGCCAGATAAGGGGTGCTGCACCAATAGGCCTACGCTTCTCAAAAGCCTCCCACCAAGTAAAATAAGCTCTTGAAAACTAGAAAGTAGTGAACGGGACCCCACTGGTTTCCAATATACCCGTTGTCACAGCATCCTCTGACACTTGTCTAAGAAACCCTGGGCATCCTCGCCCTCGGCTTCACTGAAAGTCGGAGGTTGAAGCCTAACAAACCTATCCAATAGACGTTGCTCGTCATCAGGCATGACTGGAATCACATAATCCTAAACAGGTGCAACCGGCTGAGCTGGAGGTGCCTCCGGTGTCTGAAGTCCCTGAATAACCTGATCAGGGTACGAGCGGCAGGAGTCTAAGTGCCTCCCTCGGCCTGAAGTAGCTGTTGTAGAAGAAACATCGACCGCCTGAGCAAGATTGATGCACACGGTAAAATCTAAGCCAAGGTCTCCTGAAGACCCGAAATTACCATAGGCACAACCGGTTCCTGGGCTGGTCCCGCTAGAATATTTGCGGCTGGGACCTGATCTGGAATAACAGGTGGGTCTATAGGTACATTCATGGTTGCTGTGCGGGCTACACCCCTACCCTTGCCACGGCCTCGACCCCTCATGGGCCTAGCTGGTGGCTGGTCGCCCTGTCCGGTAGCGCGTGTCCTCACCATCAGTGAGAGAATGAAATAACAGAAGTTTAGTTACCAGAATCAATAGATTCACACGACAAGAATTCACGAATTAGATTTTCCTAAGGGTTCTGTAGCCTCTCGAAGATAAGTACAGACGTCTCCATACCGATCGGCAAGACTCTACTAAACCTGCTCATGATTCGTGAGATCTATGTAACCTAGGCTCTGTACCAACTTGTCACGCCCCCAAACCACCCGGTCGTGATGGCACCTATCGTGGAACTAGGCCAGCCGACACATATTTTCAGAATAATTCGACACTTCATAATAAAGGTATTTTTTAAACCATTAATTAATAAAACATCATAACATAAGGTTAAATAACAAGTTTGGAAAGCAAACAAAAGCCTGATGTCGGGTGTCACAATTCACGAGCGTCTACTAAGGACTATCCGAAAACAAATAAGACTGTTACAGTCTGGAAAACACTAATATAGTTTGAGGAAGATAAGATGGAGAAGAGCAAGGCTATGATTGCCATGTAACTACCTTGCCGACTCTGAGTATCCGCGACGGATGGAAGAATCAGTGCTTGCTAACACGTCCAAAAATCCTTGGATCAGCACACAAGGTGCAGGGAGTACTGTGAGTACGCTAACTCAGTAAGCAATAAATGTAAATAAAGACTGAGCAGTAAGAAACACATAAATTTTCACAACCCAAAATCCACTAGGCTCGTGATGGCGTCGGACACCACAGTCAGGCAAGCCAACACTCATTAGTTAATTAAGTTCCTATTTCATTATTTTGAAATCGTTACTTTTCATTTCATTATATGAAACTCGATAAAAATTTACTGAGTATAACAAGGTTTTAACACTTCAATTAACAAGTACATCCCAAAATCATCCCAGAACCAGGTGTCACAAGTGCATGAGAAATTTCTAAGAAAAACCAAATGGAATACAATAACTGTCCAGAATACAAATGGGACAGTAAAGAAAGTACAACCCAATACGCTGAAGGAGACTCTGCTGGCTACGGGTCATCTCGAGAGGTGCAGCTCACCTAAGTCCCCATATCAACCATGCCACGGCGCCAAGCGGGGCCACCAGATATACATGTACCTGTGCAACAAAATGCACAACAAGTGTAGTATGAGTACGAAAACAACGTGTACCTAGTAAGTATCCCGCCTAACCTCAAAGAGGTAGTGACAAGAGGTCGAATTTGACACTTGCTAGAGGTCAATTTTAATAAAATCAAGGGTGACACTAAGCATGGACATCATAGATAATTAACAAATAGTGATGGAAAATAACAACTTCTTCCATATTTACAAAATTTAAATCTTCGTCATTTCGTTTGACAACTTATAATTCAAGGCCAGTAAACAGTTAAAAATCTCAGAAAGTACTCAACAAATGTCATGCGCAAGAAATGCCGAGGGTCGAACGGCTCAAACCAACGATAAATATAAATTGTGCATTGCCGAAGGGTCGAACGGCTCAACCCATAGATGCATTTATTACCCCGCTCGAGAATTGATCATGCGACGCGGTCAAATATAAATAATAGTGTTACCCTGGTCGCGAATCATACATGTGATTCAGGTACTCATATATATACATGCATTCAAATAGTAAATCAGGAATTCATCATGAAATATTTATCCAAGGAAAAGATTAATTCTCTTTATTTTTTGATGATTAAGAAAAGGAAGTTTAACCTTCTTAGATATTCATTTACTAATTCGATAATATTAAACAGTCTAATTTTTATCAGCAAAATTACAAGTACCGCAAGTAAAGCATGCTAGTGGGTCCTAGACTACCCAGACATAAGCATAATAGTAGCTACGCACGAACTCTCGTCACCTCGTGCGTACATAGCCCCCACAAATATTAGCATATATTTAATTATTTCACCTATGGGGACAATTCCCTCTTACAAGGTTAGAAAGGAGACTTACTTTGCTCCGAAGATTCATGACCGGCCTCCAAGCCCTCCGACGACTCAATTGATGCACCACGCCCCAAAACTATCCAAATAACGGGAAAACCAATGAAAATACACTCTAATACTTATAAAAATTCAATTCATATAAATTCTCAACTCCGCTCAGAAAGTCGATAAAATCACCTTAGCGTGCCCTGATTCCAAAATTGTTCGAAGATAAAGATTACCCATAACTTTACGAACTCAAATATATAACTCTCTTTCAATTTCATGCCCAAATTCGTGGTGAAAATCAATAATACAAATTCTAGGTCTTTCCACCAAAATCCCAAGTTCTACTAATTTTTCATGACCAAAACTATATACAAATCTTGCATTTAACTTGAAATGAGTGGAAACAACTTACCTTGACATAGATGGCAAAAATCTCCACTTGAAGCTCTCCAAAAATCACTCAACCAAGAGATAATGGAAGAAAAATGGGTCAAACCCCCGTCTTTAAAGACACTGCCCAACGATCCCTCACATATGCGGTCACTTGACAGGTGTGGACCAGTCACCGCTTCTGCGGTCCAGGGCTCTTGGCCCATTCCCGCTTCTGCGCTTACAAATCTGAAGGTGCGGTCTCGCTTCTGTGGCGAGCCAACCGCATCTGGAGTCCCAGCCTTAGCCAGCCAACTTCACTTCTGCGGCACCAAGGCCTCTTTTTCGGCTCCGCACCTGCGGCCAAAGCCCCACAGGTGCGGTCACACCAGATGACAGCAACCCTCAGCCTTTCTCAAATTCCAAATTTGATCCGTTAACCACCCGAAATTCACCCGAGGCCCCCGGGACCCAGCCCAATCACACCAACCAGTTCCAAAACATAATGCAGACCTGTTCGAGGCCTCAAATCATATCAAATAACATCGAAACAATGGATCGCAACTCAATTAAATTTTTATGAACTTTGAAATTTCCAACTTCTACATTTGATGTCGAAACCTATCAAATCACGTTCGATTGACCCAAAATTTTTCACACAAGTCACACTCAACATTACGGACCTACGACAACTTCCAGAATCGAAATCTGACTCTGATATCAAATTTTCCACTTCCGGTCGGACTTCTTAAAAACTTCAAATTTCTAACTTTATCCAAATAACTCCAAAATGACCTACGGACCTCCGAATTCACTTCCGATCGCGCTCCTAACACCAGAATCACCATACCGAGCTATTCCCAGACTCGAAATCCCAAACAGACATCAATAACACTAAAATGCACTTCAACCTAGACTTATGAAATTTCTTCCAAAAGACTAACTTCCACAATATGCGCCAAAACGCTCTTGGGTCATCCAAAACACACTCCGAACATATGCCTACGTCCGGAATCATGATACGAACCTGCTGGAACCTTTAAATCCTGATTCTGAGGTTGTTTACTCAAAAATCCAATCTTAGCCAATTCTTCCAACTTAAGGCTTCCGAAATGAGAACTTTCTTTCCAATTCGACTCCGAACTTCCTAAAATCCAGTCCCGACCACGCCTACAAGTCATAATACCTGAAATGAAGCTGCTCATGGCCTCAAACCGCCAAACGACACATTAGATCTCAAAATGACCGGTTGGGTCATTACATAAATCCACGTCATCAAATCACAGTAAGTACATCATGCCTTCATAACAGTATATAAGTTAAATCCTCTCTCTTAAAAGTCATATTTCAGTAAAAATCATTTGAAGATATTTTTCCAACAGTTTCAGAAGATCTTCAATGAGGTTTAGAGTAAAAGTGATGCCCCTCGGGCAAAACATGTATCATAAACCACCCCTCGAGCATAACATCACTCAGAATTAACCCCTCGGGCAACCTCACAATCACTCGTAATCAGCCCTTTGGGCACATCGTGAATCAAGAAACAACCACTCGGGCAACATCATATCCCTCACTCAGAGTACCCGTGCTCACTAGAGGTGTACAAACTCCAGAGAGACTCCTACAACCCAAGCGCTATAACAAGCCATCTCGCGGCATAATCAATCAGGCCCTCGGCCTTTCATATATCATAAATCAGTACCACATGCTGCGGTGCACAATCCGATCCCATGGTATCCTCACAATACAGGCCCTCGGCCTCACTCAGTCAGAAACCTCTCAAGCCACCCGGTCTATCAATACAATAGGGTGCTCACCCAAAATATCATTTTATGCATCAAAACAGAGTAAGTAAGACTGAGTTATGAAATAAGTAAAACATAGCATGACTGAGTACATATTTTAAATCAAAACCGTGAGGAAATAGTAGTAAAATCCCCTAAGGGTCCAAACAACTTGGCACGAGGCCCGAATATGGCATTCAAATCAAAACATAGTAATACTTTCCAAAACACAAAATATCATATAGTTTCCAGTTAAATACGCAACTTTATAGTTGCTACGGGACGGACCAAGTCACAATCCCCAATGGTGCACAATATACGCTCGTCATCTAGCATGTGCGCCACTTCATAATGGTGAAATGATGTGAAATCCGGGTTTCATACCCTCAGGACAAGATTTACAATCACTACTTACCTCAAACCGGACAAATATCTACTACGAAATGCCCTTGCCGCTCGACTCGGCCTCAAATAGCCTCGAATCTATCCAAAATCAGAATCATATCATCAATACATGCTAAAGGAACAAAGCGCACACGAAAATTATCAAATTACATCAAAAATCCTGAAATTGGCCAAACCTGACGCTCGGGCCCACGTCTCTGAATCCGATAAAAATCACACAACTAGAATCCTTATCCTCTCCTGAGTCCATGCATACCAAATTTATCAAAAACTAACTTCGTTTGACCCCTCAATCTCCTAATTCTTACTCTCAAGTTGCAAGCCCCAATTTCCCCAATTTTCACCCTTAAATCCCACGAATTTCATGCTTAATCTACTAAAATCATCATAGAATCGAGTTTTAGGTTCAAAAACATTACCTCAATGTGGTTCCCCTTGAATCCCTCTTCAAAATCCCTCAAAAGCTTTAATCCCGACTTCAAAATGGTGGAAATGGGCAAAATATCGTGAAGGGGTTCTTATATACTCTCTGCCCAGCTAAACCGCATCTGCGATCCACTCTTCGCACATGCAACCACCGTATCTGTGGAAATAATCCGCATCTGCAAAAAATTACTTACCCAGCATGCTCCGCATCTACGGTCATCACTTCGCACCTGCGGACTCACAGGTGCGCTCACACGTCCGCTTCTGTGAAAATCCCCCAGACCTCCAACTCCACACCTGCGAACCTATATCGCACCTGCAGTCATCACACCTGCAGCTCCCCATCCGCAGATGCAGCAACACCAGAAGAGTTACATCAGCAGCCTTCTACTGCATTTTTCCAACTTCCAAACTTCCGTTAGCCATCCGAAATAAATCTCGAGCCCCTCGGGACCTCAACCAACTATACTAAAACATCACATACCATCCCACGAACTTAGTCGAACCCTCGGAACACTCAAAACAACATCAAAACACCAAATTAACCCGAAATTCAAGCCTAAGGGTTTCTAAACTTTCGAAATTCGCCAACGATACGGAAACCAACCAAACCATGCCCACATGACCTGAAATTTTTCACACACATCAAAAACGATACTACAAACATATTCCAACTTTCGGAATTCCATTCCGACCCCGATATCTAATTTTCCACTACCGATCAGAAATTGCCAAAAATCCAATTTTGCCAATTCAAGCCTAATTTTGCTACGGGCCTCCGAATAACATTCCGAATACGCTCTTAAGTCTCAAATCACCTAATGAAGCTATATAAACCATAAAAACCAAATTCTGAGATCATTTACCCATAAGTCAACTTCCGGTTGACTTTTCCAACTAAAAAACTAACTTAAGAGACTAAGTGTCTCATTTCTCTCCCCAATCACTCCGAAACCGAGCCAATCGACCCAAAATAATATAAAAGAGCTGAAACACACATAATGAAGTAGAAATAGGGAAAACGGGGCCAGAATTCGTATTTCAAAAAACTATGGCTTTAGTGCATTTTAGACCATAACTCTATTCTTCAAACTAAGTCGTTTGCGGATTTCAAACAAACCATCCTTTTAACTTTCACGTCAAGCCTTAATATCAGCAGTTTAATTTTTTACTGAAGTGATAAGTTTAAACCAACTGAGTTTTTGCAACACAAAATGAACTGCTTCTCTTCTCACACACATTCATGCTAAAACCATCTTTGTAATAAGGACAACTTTTATGCTTTTACTTAACCAATTGGATCATTTATTAACCCTATATTGTTAAAGTCGTTTTATAATTAACTATGAGCTATTTTAATACTTATAAAATACCTAATAGTTATACTTATGTTATGTAACAAGACATTGGATTAATTAATCTATGTTTGGCCGGTTAACTATTTTTATGGATCTTAAAAGTTGTCTTACCCCTTCCTTTTGAGATAATTAGAACCCTTACCTAAAATTTCTAAGATTAAGCAGACCATAAAAACAGAGTAACTTTAAGCTAAAATTGGTGTCCTAATTCATCACTAAACTAATTAGGTGGCGACTCTCTTTTAGTTAATTAAACTTCAGTCTATCCAATATGTCATACTCTAATTTGACCCGTGTTAAAATAGGGTACGACAACATGGAGACTCTGCTGGGGACACTAGGTTCTAGACTATTACAAACTTAGTTTAATAATAAAACTTGACTTGTATGTTTGTAATTGTTTATGATGCTTATCTGAATTGCTTTTACGTGATAAACTGTCTTATATGAATTGCTTAGCTATTCTTATTGCTTTATATAAATTGTCATTCTGTTTCACTTCTTCCACTTCTGAAAAATTCACATAAAGCACATACCTAGCGGTTACGTGGTTTGCAGCCGCGCACTTTTCAAAAAATACCTTTAAGGAAAAAGTTCGTGGGTAAGTCGATCAGCGGTGCAATCAATAGTCACAGATTTTTCACTCTCAAGTTGTCCTGTAATGGCCCGCCCGGTCATTTTGAGCTCTAGCACGTCGTTTAGATGTTTGAGGTCACGAGGAGCTTTATTTCAAGTATTATGACTTGTCGGTGTGGTCGGAACTGGATTTCAGGAAGTTTGGAGTTAATTTAGGAAGAAAATTCTCAATTCGGAAGCCTTAAGTCGGAAGAATCAACTAAGATTGAAATTTTGAGTAAACGACCTCTGAATCAGGATTTGAAAGTTCCATCAGGTTTGTATGATGATTTCGGACTTGGGCGTATGTCTGGATCAGACTTTGGATAACCCAGGAGCGTTTCAGCGCATATTATGGAAAATAGCATTTTAGAAGAATTTCATAAATTTGGGTTGTAAGGCATTTCAGGGTTATAGATGTCTGTTTGGTATTCCGAGTATGGGAATAGCTTCGTATGGTGATTCTGGAGTCGGGAGCGCGATCGGAAGTGAATTCGGATGTCCGTAGGTCATTTTGAAGTAACTTGGCTAAAGATAGAAATTTGAAGGTTTTTGAGAAGTTTGACTTTTTGATATCGGAGTCGGATTTCAATTTCAAAAGTTGGAGCATGTCCGTAAGGTCGAATATGACTTTTGTACGAAATTTGGGGTCAATCGGACGTGATTTGATAGGTTTCGGCATCGGATGTAGAAGTTTGAAATTTCAAAGTTCATAAAGCTTGAATTGGAGTGCGATTCATGATTTCGACGTTGTTTGATGTGATTTGAGGCCTCGAGCGAGTTCGTATCATGTTTTAGGACATGTTGGTATAATTGGTTAAGCTCCCGAGGGCCTCAGGTGGATTTTGGAAGGCCAAACAGAATGGATTTCGGGCAAAAATAGCTGCTGCAATTTCTGCTGCAAATCTGTTTTGGACAGCAACTGATGCATCGAAGAGCTAACTTTGGAAGCGTATATATCAAAATCTATAAGGAATCCGAAAATTTTCAAAACAAAAAATTTATAGCCTCTGCATTCTAGTTTCCAGAAACTTAAACCATTGATGATTTGGACATTTTATCACAAAGTTATGATCGATTAAAGATGGCTGGTGAAGCAGTTTCGACAAAATTTACTGATGCATGGAGCCGACTTTGTAAGCTCATATCATAGAATATATAAAGATTTTTATGGTGTACAATCTATTAAATTAAATATCTTCGAGTTTAGTTTCTAAATATTCAAACCGTTTGTAATTTGGATATTTCTATAAGGAGTTATGGGCGTTTTAACAGAAGGTGTACATCAAGGGAAAATTGTAATAGGATGTACAACCTGCAGAACGCAAGGTACAACTCGATGAAGCCTGGAAAGATTGTTTTAAACACGAGTTTTGGCCCATTTCTTTCATTTGGTTTGGACGATTTTGGAGAGCTCAAGGAGGGATTTTCACCAAGCAACACTAGGTAAGTGATTTCTTCCTATTTTTGAGTTAAATATGTGATCTTACATGGATTTAGACATGAAAAATTAGTATAAATTTGAGATTTTTGGGGAAGACCTAGAATTTGGAATTTTTGACTTTTACCATGAATTTGAGCATGAAAATTAGAGCAAATTGTATATTTGAGTTAGTAAAGCTATGGGTAGCATTTATCTTCGAGAAATTTCGGAATCCGGGCACGTAAGCCCGAGGGCATTTTGGTCAACCTCGAGCAGAGTTGGGAACTTATATAATTTTAATTGTTACAAGTATTAGAGTGAATTTTTATTGGTTTTCCCGTTATTGGAATAGTTTTGGGGCGTGTGCATCAATTGGAGTCGTTAGAAGGGCTTGGAAGCCGGTTATGGAATTTCTGAGCGAGCTAATCGCTTTTCTAACTTTGTGAGGGGGAATTCACCCACTAGGTGAACTAATTAAATATGTGTTGCTATCTGCGTGAGCTACGTACGGACGAGGTGATGGGAGTCCGTGCGTAGCTACTATTATACTTATGTTCGGGTAGTCTAGGACCCACTAGCATGCCTTACGTGTTGCACATGTGATCCTGTCAATAATATTAGAATGGTAATGCTATTGAATTTTGGTAATTTATTTTCTAAGAAGGCTAGAGTGTACCTTTCTTAATCATTTAGAAAGAGAATTGATTTCCTCCATGGATAATTGCATTCCGGATAAGGTTTTATTATTGAATATTGTTAAACTTGGCAAACGAATTTCGAGAGAAGATTTAAATACTATTTTATGAATTTTAAAAGAGAAATTTGTCATTTACTTGAGTATTTATTTTCCCGATGTAGTCGGGGTGGACTGTTTGATTTTGCATGACTGTGTGTGACCGCTTCGCAATTTACATTCCGCGAGCGGAGAGTGATTTCCTCCACTCTCATGGGAGCGGGTCATACGCCACAGCGGATTGAAAGATGCACTTATGGTTCGGGACGTTCGACCCTCGGCAGTGCATAGATATGATTATTTTATGGAAAGGATGAACTTATGGTTTGGGCCGTTCGACCCTCGACAGTTCACATATATGATTATTAAAATGGCTCAGACCGGTTTTCCTTATCCCGTATGCACATGCTAAATTGTTAATGATTTCATGGACTGTTTATTTAAGATATTTGGGGGAAAAAGTAGTAATTCTTTATTTACTTTCAGCATTTATTTGAGTTACAGTTATCGTTAATGTTTACTGTTTTTATCATCCTCGTATGCCTATTACTGATATCATATTGTGTTAAATTAATTTGTTGGACCTAAGTGAGTGTATAATTCGACCTCTCATCGCTACCTCTCTGAGGTTAGGCGGGCGACTTACTGAGTACACATTGTTTTCGTACTCATGCTACACTTGCTGTGCATTTTTATTGCACAGGTAATTTCACAGCGATGTGGATGGTTTGGAGAGTTAGGCGAGCTGCATCATCCGGCGTAGCTGACAGAGTCTCCCTCGTATTGTATTCATTTTGTTTTAAATTTCATTTTCCATTTTTTATCTCGGACAAGCTTTGTAATGATTGCATAAATTCTTAGAAATTGCTCATGCACTTGTGACACCGGGTTCTGGGATGTGTTTGGGATATATTTGCTAAAATAGAACATTTAGACCATCGTAGTTTCTTAACGAATTTTATTCAGTATTATGTAATAAATCTAACGGTAATGATTTCAAAAATGCTAAAATAGGAAATTTAACTTAACTGTTTAAATTATTGGCTTGCCTGACATTGGTGTCCGGCGCCATCAAAACCTTATGGATTTTGGGTCATGACAACATGGTATCAGAGCTCTAGGTTCCCTTAGGTTTCACGAGTTATGAGCATGTCTAGTAGAGTCTTGCGGATTGGTACGGAGACGTCTGTACTTATCTTCGAGAAGCTACAGGGCTGTTAGGAGTACTTCCCTTCTTGATTCCTTATCGTGCGATTTGATTCCTCCGAGGCTTATGCCTATATTTCTTCCTACTCAATATTACGCGTCGCGAAGCGCTTGCTATGAATCAGGAATTTGAGGAATTGAAATGGTGTTACAGATGTGGTGCGAGATATTTTCCATGCGTAATTGGTTGGGGATATTGTTGTTGCCCTACAAAAGAATAATATGTTGTTTCAGCTCAGTAGTTGTGTTTCTGAGAGCCTTGAGGCTATGCTCAGGTAGTGACGATGTTTTCGATTGGTTATCGCGCAGTGTTGATATGATGGTAGAACGCTTGCCCATATATCGGAGTAATGAATGACTTGAAGGGAGGTCTTCTCAGAGCATAATTTCGAGATTTCAGTATTTTAGATCTGGCGGAGGAAGGGCAATTGGACTATAAATGTTCAATTCTGAGGGATAAAGTGATAAGACTTGGTGTTATCAAGCGAGGTGGAGTATTCACGTGTGATGTGATATCGTCGTCTTCGATCGAATAGAATGTGTTAAGTTTGTCGGTGTTATGGTTCTTCAATTGCATTGGGTCATAGTATTGTGAAGTGGTATTGAAGAAGTGGTTGTCATAGACCGTGGTGTGCGGTGGTTCAAGTATTGAATGAGTATTTCTAATGAAGGCAGCTCGAGAAAGATGATCTTCGGGGAGTCAAAGTTATGGCGATCTACTGGTTTAGGTGTTGCAAAGAATGATATTGAATTGAGGCCGCAATTGAGAAGCATGCAATGAAGGAAGACATGTGAGAAGTGTCAGGGGGCGGCTAAATCTCTAAAATTCCAGGCATGAGAGACGGAAGTCGGGTAGTTGCTTAAAGGAATGACTTTAACTAAAGCGGGAGAGTGGCAGTGTAGCATATGAGTTCAGTGGTAAGATAGCTGCCTATCTTGAGGAGAAGTTTGGAGTGGTTTGAGGATTTTCGCGGACGGTGATTGGGTCCACGAGCTTAAATTGAAATGTGGTTATTTCGGCGAAGGTTGGATATAATAGAGAGAAGTCGCTAGGGATGAAGAAGGATGCAATATGACGGTGAATCTGAAGATATTGTAGCGCATTTAGTAGAAGTCCATGAGGAGCGGACGGACTGGTAGAGTCGGTGAATGAGAACGGGCTTAGGATGGGGTATTGATGTGGTAGAGAGTGTGCAGTACAACATCGTTGGAAGGTGTCAGTTGATGATTTCCACAGGTGGGTTATCTCCTGTGAGTAGATTAGCGGCTGTGTGGTTGGCAAGTTTCTACGAGGGATTCTAGTGGCTATCCGGTAGGAGGCCGAATATGTGAATGATGCTAAAGAATTTAAGTATTCATGGGATGCTAATANCGGACGGTGATTGGGTCCACGAGCTTAAATTGAAATGTGGTTATTTCGGCGAAGGTTGGATATAATAGAGAGAAGTCGCTAGGGATGAAGAAGGATGCAATATGACGGTGAATCTGAAGATATTGTAGCGCATTTAGTAGATGTCCATGAGGAGCGGACGGACTGGTAGAGTCGGTGAATGAGAACGGGCTTAGGATGGGGTATTGATGTTGTAGAGAGTGTGCAGTACAGCGTCGTTGGAAGGTGTCAGTTGATGATTTCCACAGGTGGGTTATCTCCTGTGAGTAGATTAGCGGTTGTGTGGTTGGCAAGTTTCTACGAGGGATTCTAGTGGCTATCCGGTAGGAGGCCGAATATGTGAATGATGCTAAAGAATTTAAGGATTCATGGGATGCTAATAGGAGGACTTAGAAGAAATTGACAGATTGGTTGAGAAAGATCATGTCAGCAAAGGAGAGAGGATTTCGGTGGGGTCCAGAAAGATGCAAAGAGTAGCTTCAGGCTAAGTGGGAGAGTCCCACTGCCTGTGATGGCGTTGCAGGAATATCATCTCATGGGGTTGCGGATTATCAGCGTATTGGCAAGTTATTTAAGCTAAGGGGAAAGGAGTCAAAATGGTAATTGTGCATGGGATTTGATTAATATTTGCAAAAATTGGCCCTATTGGACCAGGGTTAAGGTTTGGGAGTGTTCTATTTTATTTTCAGCGTGCAGGATAGTATTGGAGGAGTGAGAGAAATAAACTCCGGGTTGTAGAAATATTATCAAGAGGATATGAGACGGGTTGCGGGATTTAGGCAGCATGAACTCGTGAATCAAGGCCACTCGGGATGAGTGAGGGTTGAGTTTCTATGATTTGAAGGAAGTTACTATTATTTCGGAGGCAATTGAAGATTATTAAAATAAGATAGAGTGGCTAGCCATGGTTGAAATGGTTCACTTACGGCAGTGATCAGTTCCTTCAGTGTGATTAAGTTATACGTGTAGTTTGTGCCAGTACGTGCGAGGCTTGTCGGCCGCCGTAATGGATTTTATTTGGAAGCATTCAAGTATTATGGCATGTCAGGTGTAGGCGGATCCCGGAAGGATTATGGTGGTATAGACTACTCCTTGAGGATTTTCCTGTTTTGTGATTTTGAGAATTTACATGTGTGTTGTTATGGTTCCCTTGAATTGAGGTAAGTAAAAGGTTTCTATGTGAAGAAATGTTTCCCCTATTAGCGGTTTAGGAGTTATGACGGAAATCATATGCCATTCCATACCGGCATATTAGGTGGAATAGTCAGTGTGGAGCTGGAAGTAAGGATCAGGGTTTCGGTTTGGTGTTGACACGGATGTCATGAGCTCGGGTGAGCAAGGGGAAAAATGGATATAAATGTTTAAGGTAAGTTGGTGATGACTTCAGCGTCATCTGAGATCGGTGTTTGGTGAAAGAGGCTTTGTATCCTGGTTATGGGTTCTTGATTTGTTTTACAGCATTAGCATGGTTGGTGGTATGGATGTGCAGACTTGTTACCTTGCGTGGAAGGTCGTGGGAGTGTGACCACAGGAAGATTTTATAAGTGTGACATGTACTCACCTGATTGATTGAAGATTTAGACCAAGTATAAGGAAGTGCAATATTGCTTATTTGAGAATTTATGCCTGGAAGGCGTTCGGTTCAGTTGGTTTTGGATTGTGGGGTGTTTGTCCCGGCTATGATGGTTGTTCTTGCGTGTTGTGAGAGGAAGTGGGTTATTATGGACCTAGGTAAAGCTTTTAGCCTAGTGCAGTGTGAGCGGAATCGGCTTGAGGGTCGTGAATGGATTCAATGTTGAGTCTCCGTGTAGTGATGATGTTATGTGAGATGGAGATGTCCTGAGATTCAGAGTATATATATCGCATCCCAGTTGTGCTCGAGTTTTGTAGAGTATGGCTCTATCGGTCTCCCTAGGATGGTATTATGCACTTAGCGTGCTTGTGACCGATATTCGGCAATTTGTAATAGGAAGCAATTCATCTTCGTGCACATCTCCTTGTGTGAATTTTATTATGGGATCAGGTGGCACGCCTCCAAAGGTATATTATTTGTATCGGGTTACACGCCGCAACAGTGTGATGTTGAGTACGGTTCCCTATAATTATTTTTCTTGTGATTTACTTTCAATTTTCTGAGGAAAGTTCATATTAGTTGTGTAAGTTGAGTAGTCCCTTCCTAAGTCATTTCCTTATGTATCATGTTCGAGTTGTGACCTATTGGCGCATTGTGGCATCGTGTGAGACTGATGGTCATGTCTGGGGGTGATTTATTGACTGAGCAGTTCATACTGGGTGAGACGAGATTTATGGATCAAGGATCGGTGCGATAAGATTATGTGAAGTATATTACAGGACAATTACCATTATTTGGTTCGTAATGAGATGATGATTTTAGTCAAGGGGAAAGATTCAATGTTTGGTTAACTCTGCAATTGGTTAGTAATTTCTACACATCTCCTCCGTTGTGGTGGTATCGTCAGCATTATGGCAGGATGTATGTATGTATATTATAAGGTGCATTGGGAGCATCAGATTCGTAGAATTTTGGCTGTTAAGGTTCAGGGAATGTCATGGTGGCTAGATAATGAATTATGCGGTGCATGGTACTGATTCAGCAAAGGTACGCAGTCGTGTTCTGGTACCTCGTGTGGTAGTTGGTACGGTGTTCATATATTAGAAACAGGCCTGGCAGAGAATTTCAAGTGTTATAATTGGGTTCTGAGCTTATTGTAAGGATAAAATAGGATATCTTCATATTTGATCAAACGAATGTGCTCAACTGGGTTGTGGTGGCACGATCAGGTGCACGAGGTGTTAAACAGTGATTTCAGATAAATCCAGAGCAGTTCTTGGCACGTTCGAGGACGAACGTATGTTTAAGTGGGAGAGAATGTAACGGCCCGACCGGTCATTTTGAGCTCTAGCGCGTCGTTTAGCAGTTTGAGGTCACGAGCAACTTTATTTCAAGTATTATGACTTGTCGGTGTGGTGGAACTGAATTTCAGGAAATTTGGAGTCAATTTAGGAAGAAAATTCTCAATACGGAAGCCTTAAGTCGGAAGAATCAAGTAAGATTGGAATTTTGAGTAAACGACCTCCGAATCAGGATTTGAAGGTTCCAGCAGGTTCGTATGATGATTTCGGACTTGGGCGTATGTCCGGACCGGTCTTTGGATAACCCGGGAGCGTTTCGGCGCATATTATGGAAGATAGCATTTTAGAAGAATTTCATAAATTTGGGTTGTAAGGCATTTCAGTGTTATAGATGTCCGTTTGGGATTCCGAGTCTGGGAATATCTTTGTATGGTGATTTTGGAGTTGGGAGCGCGATCGGAAGTGAATTCGGATGTTCGTAGGTCATTTTGAAGTCACTTGGCTAAAGATAGATATTTGAAGGTTTTTGAGAAGTTTGACCGAGAGTTTGACTTTTTGATATCGGGGTCGGATTCTAATTAGGAAAGTTGGAGAAGGTCCATAAGGTTGAATATGAGTTGTGTGAAAAATTTGGGGTCAATCGGACGTGATTTGATAGGTTTCGGCATCGGATGTAGAAGTTTGAAATTTCAAAGTTCATAAAGCTTGAATTGGAGTGTGATTCATGATTTCGACGTTGTTTGATGTGATTTGAGGCTCGAGCGAGTTTGTATCATGTTTTGGGACATGTTGGTATAATTGGTTAAGCTCCCGAGGGCCTCGGGTGGATTTCAGAAGGCTAACAGAATGGATTTCGGGCCAAAATAGGTGCTGAAATTTCTGCTGCAAATCTGTTTTGGATAGGAACTGATGCATCGAATAGCTAACTTTGGAAGCGTATATATAATAATCAATAAGGAATATGAAAATTTGAAAACCTATATAACTTGTAGGCTTTGCATTCTAGTTTCCAGAAAGTTAAACCATTCATGATTTGGAAATTTGATCAGAAAGTTATGATCGATTGAAGATGGTTGGTGAAGCAGTTTCGACAGAATTTACTGATGCATGGAGCCGACTTTGGACGCTCATATCTCGGAATATATGAGGAGTAATATGGTGTACAATCTATCAAATTAAAGATCTTCGAGTGTAGTTTCTAAATCTTCAAATTGTTTGTCATTTGGATATTTCTATAAGGAGTTATGGGCGTTTTAACAGAAGGTGTACATCAAGGGAAAATTATAATAGGATGTACAACCTGCACAGCGCAAGGTACAACTCGATGAAGCCTAGGAAGATTGTTTTAAACACGAGTTTTGGCCCATTTCTTTCATTTCTTTCATTTGGTTTGGATGATTTGGGAGAGCTCAAGGAGGAATTTTCACCAAGCAACACTAGGTAAGTGATTTCTTCCTATTTTTGAGTTTAATATTTTATCTTACATGGATTTAGACATGAAAAATTAGTATAAATTTGAGATTTTTGGGGAAGACCTAGAATTTGGAATTTTGGACTTTTACCATGAATTTGAGCATGAAAATTAGAGCAAATGGTATATTTGAGTTAGTATAGCTATGGGTAGAATTTATCTTCGAGAAATTTCGGGATCCGGGCACGTAGGCCCGAGGGCATTTTGGTCAACTTTTTGAACGGAGTTGGGAACTTATATAATTTGAATTGTTACAAGTATTAGAGTGAATTTTTGTTGGTTTTCTCGTTATTTGAATAGTTTTGGGGCGTGTACATCAATTGGAGTCGTCAGAAGGGCTTGGAAGCCGATTATGGAATTTCGGAACGAGGTAAGTCTCCTTTCTAACTTTGTGAGGGGGAATTGTCCCACTAGGTGAACTAATTAAATATGTGCTGCTATCTGCGGGGGGTATGTACGCACAAGGTGACGAGAGTCCGTGCATAGCTATTATTATGCTTATGTCCGGGTAGTTTAGGACCCACTAGCATGCCTTAGGTGTTGTACATGTTATCCTGCCAATATTATTAGATCGGTAATGCTTTTGAATTTGGTAATTTTATTTCCTAAGAAGGCTAGAGTGTACCTTTATTAATATTTAGAAAGAGAATTTATTTCCTCCTTGGATAATTGCATTCCGGATAAGGTTTTATTATTGAATATTGTTAAACTTTGCAAATGAATTTCGAGAAAAGATTTAAATACTATTTTTGTGACTTTTAAAAGAGAAATCATTTACTTGAGTATTTGTTTTCCCGATGTAGTCAGGGTGGACTGTTTAATTTTGCATGACTGTGTGTGACCGCTTCAGTATTTACATTCTGCGAGCGGAGTGTGATTTCCCCCACTCTCATGGGAGCGGGGCGTATGCCATGGCTGATTGAAAGATACACTTATGTTTGGGCCGTTCGACCCTCGGCAGTGCATAGATATGATTATTTATGGCAAGGATGCACTTATGGTTCGGGTCGTTCGACCGTCGACAGTGCACATATATGATTATTATGATGGCTCAGGCCGGTTGTCCTTATCTCATATGCGCATGCTAAATTTTTAATGATTTCATGGACTGTTTATTTAAGATATTTGGGGCGGAAATCAAGAAGTAGTTGTTTATTTAAGATATCTGGGTGAAAAAGAAGTAGTAATTGTTTATTTACTTTCAGCATTTATTTGAGTTACAGTTATCTTTAATGTTTACTATTTTTATCATGCTCGTATGCCTATATTGATATCACATTGTGTTAAATTAATTTGTTGGACCTTAGTGAGTGTCTAATTCGACCCCTCGTCACTACCTCTTTGAGGTTAGGCGGGCGACTTACTGGGTACACGTTGTTTTCGTACTCATGCTACACTTGCTGTGCATTTTTATTACACATGTACTTTCACAATGATGTGGCTGGTTTGGAGAATTAGGCGAGTTGCATCATCCGGAGGCAATACACAGCTGACAGAGTCTCCCTCGTATTGTGTTCATTTTGTTTTAAATTTCATTTTCCAATTTGTATCTCGGACAAGCTTTGTAATGATTGTATAGATTCTTAGAAATTGCTCATGCACTTGTGACACCGGGTTCTGGGATGTGTTTGGGATATATTTGCTAAAATGGAACATTTAAACCATCGTATTTGCTTAACGGATTTTATTCAATATTATGTAATAAAGCGAAAGGTAATGATTTCAAAAATGCTAAAACAGGAAATTTAACTTAACTATTTAAATGATTGGCTTGCTTGACAATGGTGTATGGCGCCATCATGACCTTATGGATTTTGGGTCGTGACATGTCCGCTTGGGAGAAGATCAGTCTAGAGAAACCCACTCTTAGACAACCTACGATAGAGCTAAACCAAAACCCTTTTAGAAGCATGCATCATTTTAACCCTTAGCGATTTGATACCCGAGGTGTATTAAATACATTAGTTAACCTTACCTAAATGTCCAAGTGGGTTTTCAATCCCAAGTGACACCTTATCATGTATATGTGCGTTATTTGAAGGATAAACACTCTATTTATGTAGACCATTTGCTCTAAATTAATTAAATCCTAGGTAATGGAGCATGACTAATGTTTCGATGATATGTATGAAAATTTTCAAATACATAATCGAGCGTAACAATGAGAAGTTCAAACATGAGGAAAATATCTTTTATTATACTTTCTTTTGAATTTTTATTACAAGAAAAAAGGTTTAAGCAATTCATGTACTTTATTATTATTATTATTATTATCATTTTTTAAAAAAAAAATAGAATTTCTTAATAATTTTAAGCTATGGAATGATACGTAATGGCATATTTTCCTTTAATACACGCTAGGCCTACCTATGGCACAAAATGTTCCCTTATATTAGGACGCGCTATTATTTGTTAAGCTTTGTAATGTTCACATGATTTGCTTGCTTACTTTCTTATTTGTTATGTGACTTACTTAACTTTATTATTGTTAACTAACATCATTTGTTGTTTACAGAAGAAGAAATGTCACGACCCGATTTCCCACTGTCAGGACTGTGATGGTGCCTAACGCTATACTTGTTAGGCAAGTCAACATTAGAAGGTAACGACATTAAAACAATTAAAACATATAAGAAATGTTACTAACATCCAATATATGATACCAAAAGTAATAAATGAAATAGTAAAGATATACTGTGAAACTAATACTAATGTCTAACTACCCAGGGTTTGGAGTCACAATTCATGACTACTAAGAATTTACTACAAGTATTTGGCTAAAAGAAAATTTATATCTGTTTTGAACTAAATAAAAACATCAACTGAATAATAAGGAGGAAACTCTAGGAATCTGCGGACGTCGGCAGATCTACCTCGTATCTCCGCGCGATTAGTCTACTACAACTCGAACTCAGCTCGGACCTAAACCTGGATCTGCACAAGAAGTTCAGAGTGCAGTATCAGTACAACCAACCCCATGTACTAGTAAGTGTCGAGCCTAACCTCGGCGAAGTAGTGACGAGGCTAGAACAGGACATCACATAAGAACCTGGACATGTATAATCATGCTAGTAGAAATAACAGCAAATAAAGAAACGTAACCAACAAATAATGGGAAGGGAGCTATGGGGAATTTAACATAAGGAGTGAGAAAAAATAATATAGAAATAGAAAATGATCAACAACAATTTAAGCAATTAAAATGGAAAGGAAACTTGCACGGCATCACCCTTTGTGCTTTTACTCTCAGCCTCACCAAATAATAATTAGAATGCACGGCATCACCCTTCATGCTTTTACTCTCATCCTCACCAGATCATAAATAATAATGCACGGCATCACCCTTCGTGCTTTACACTCTTCCTCACAATTTAAATAAATTATGCATGACATCACCCTTCGTGCTTTACACTCTTCCCCACCATTTAAATAAATTATGCACGGTATCACCCTTCGTGATTTACACTTTCATCACCAGTCACAGAATTAACAACATATAAAGAGGAATTTTACAAGAAATCAGTATTTCATCAGAGTTTCTATCACCTTTTACCATATCAATCTCAACTCGATATTCACAATATTTTCCATCTCGGTGGAACCGGATACAAATCTTCCAACATTTTACTAACAACAATAATCATATATAATAGGCTGTAAGACAGCAAGAATAACAAGAATTAACTTTCACTCGCATGTTATGACTCGACCGCAACGTATAGGTGCTCGTCACCTCACCTATACATTGTTTTCAACAACAAATAAGTAGTAAGTAGTCACTCAACACCTCTTCCCTCAAGCTAAGGTTAGACACAACACTTACCTCGATTCCGCAGGTCACTCACTGCTCAAGTACAGCTTTTCCTTTAGAATTCACCTCCAACCCACTCGTATCTAATCATAATTAGTTCAATATCATTAATTATTGCTAAAGGAATTAACTTTAATGAATAATCATGGTTTTCCTAACTTTTACCAAAAAATGTTAAAATCGACCTCGGGCCTGCGAGGTCCAAACTTAAGGTTCTGACCAAAATTCGTTTACCCGTTCACCCCTGAGCCCGAATATGCAATTGGTTTTGTAATTCGGCCCCAATTGAGGTCAAATTCACCAAATTTAGAAATACCTAGTTTCTACCCCAAAATCCCCAATTCCACCATGGAAACCTTAGATTTCTAGGTTTAATTCTTGTAAATAGAAGTAAAAGATTGAAAGAAACAAGTTAAAGAAACCTTACCTGCATTTTGGGGAAGAAATTTCCTTAGAGAAATTTCCCTAGGTCATCTACTCCTTTGAAAATAAGAAGAAAAGGGCTGGATTTCGAATTAAATGAACTCACTGCCTGACCTTCGCACCTGCGGCACTTGGGCCGCATCTGCGCGTCCGCACGTGCATACAGGAGGTCCTCTTTTGCGGAATAGTACTGGGCCCTTGGGGCCGCATCTGCGAACGGGTTTCCGCTTCTGCGGTCCCGCTCCTGCGATGAGGAGTCCACATCTGCGGAGATCGAAGTAAAGGTCCTGGGTCGCATCTGCGGGTTGTCGCTCGCACCTGCGGTTAAAGGCTCGCAGGTGCATGCACACCAGAACTGGTGCACCAGCAGCCTTGGGTGAGTTTTGACTCAACTCGCGCATCGTGTGAATGGCACCCGATCCCTCGGGGCTCCAAACCAAATATGAACACAAATATAAAAACATTCTACGGACTTGCTTGTGCGATCAAATCGCTAAAATAACACCTAAAACTACGAATTTAGCATCAAAACTCATGAATTCCTCAAGAACATTTCAAATTCACTATCTTCTCAACTGGACGCCTGAATCACGTCAAATAAACTTCAATTTCCACCAAATTTCACAGACAATAGACATGTACCGGGCTCCGGAACCAAAATATGGGCCCGATACCAACGAGTTCAAATATTAATCAATTTCTTTAATTCCTTTCAATTTCAATTTAATAATTTTCATCAAAAATTCATTTCTCGAGCTAGGGACCTCGGAATTTGATTCGGGGCATACGCCCAAGTCTGATATTTTACTACGGACCTCCTAGGACCGTCGGAACACGGGTCTGGGTCCGTTTACTCAAAACATTGACCAAAGTCAACTAAAAATAAAATTTAACTCTCAAAATTTATTATTTCATATATTTTGATATAAAGGCTTTCTAAGGCTAACGAGCCCAGAATGGAGTCTTAAATCATAAGATGACCCTTTGGGTCATCACAATCTCTACCTCTAAAAAAATGTTTGTCCTCAAACGGACATAGAAAAGTACCTGAACTGGAGAACAAGTGGGGATATATACTCCGCATGTCCGACTTGGACTCCTAAGTAGCTTCCTTAACGGGCTGGCCTCTTCGCTGCACTCGAACTGAAGGGTAACTCTTCGACCTCAGCTGTCGAACTTGCTGGCCTAGAATGGCTACCGGCTCCTCCTCATAAGTCAAATCCTTGTCCAAGTGGATAGAGCTAAAATCCAACACGTGGGACGGGTCACCATAATACTTCTAAAGCATGGACACATGGAATACTGGATTAACTGATGATAACCCTGGTAGTAACGCAAGTCTATAAGCTACCTCCCCCACTCTCTCGAGAATCTCAAATGGCCCGATGTACCTAGGGCTAAACTTTCCCTTCTTCCCAAATCTCATAAGACCCTTCATGGGCGATACTCAAAGTAATACCCTCTCTCCGACCATGAATGCTACATCACGAACCTTATGGCCGACATAACTCTTTTTCCTGGACTGAGCTATACGAAGGCGATCTTGAATAATCTTGACCTTGTCCAAGGCCTCCTGAACTAAGTATTTACCCAATAACCGAGCCTTTCCCAGCTCAAACCATCCAACTGGAAATCTGCACCGTCTACCATTTAATGCCTCGTAGGGAGCCATCTGAATTCTCGATTGGTAGCTATTTTTGTAGGCAAAATCCGCTAACGGCAAAAACTGATCCCACGATCCTTCAAAATCTATAACACAAGCGCGGAGCATATCCTCCAAGATCTGAATAGTATGCTTGGACTGCACGTCCGTCTCAGGATGGAATGTTGTGCTCAACTCAACTCGTGTACCCAACTCACACTGAACTGCCCTCCAAAAGTGCGAGGTAAACTGCGCACCTCGATCAGAAGTGATTGACACTGGCATGCCATGAAGGTGAAAGATCTCCCGAATATATATCTCTCCCAACCACTCCAAGGTATAAGTACTTTCCACTAGAGTCTAGTGTGCTAATTTAGTCAGCCTATCCACAATGACTCAAATGGCGTCGAACTTCCTCTGAGTCTGTGGGAGTCCAACAACGAAGTCCATAGTGATCCTCTCCCACTTCCACTCAGGAATCTCTATCTGCTAAAGCAACCCACCGGGTCTCTGGTGCTCATACTTCACCTGTTGACAATTTAAGCACCGAGCCACAAAAGAAACTATATCTTTCTTCATCCTTCACCCCCAATAATGCTGTCGCAGGTCCTGGTACATCTTGGCAGCACCCGGGTGAATAGAATACTTAGAACTGTGAGCCTCCTCAAGGATCAACTCACGAAGCCCATCAACATTAGGCACACACACTCGACCCTGCATCCTCAAGACACCGTCATCTCCAACTGTAACCTGCTTGGCACCACCGTGCCAAACTGTGTCCCTAAGGACCATCAAGTGCGGGTCATCATCTTGTCGATCTCTAATGCACTCGAATAAGGAAGACCGAGTGACTGTAAAAGCTAGAACATGGCTGGGCTGTGAAATGTCTAACCTCACAAACTAATTAGCCAAAGTTTGAATGTCTGAAGTTAGAGGCCTCTCACCGGCTGGAATGAATATAAGGCTTCCCATACTCACCGCCTTTCTACTTAATGCATCGGCCACCATATTGGCCTTCCTCGGATTGTACAATATAGTGACGTCATAGTCTTTCAATAGCTCTAACCATCTCCTCTGTCTTAGATTGAGATACTTTTGCTTGAATAAGTACTGAAGTTTGTGATGATCCGTGAAAACCTCACACGACACACCATAAAGATAGTGCCTCCAAATCTTCAATGCCTGAACAATGGCTGCCAACTCTAAGTCATGGACATGATAATTCTTCTCATGGACCTACAACTATTGAGATGCATATTTAATAACCCTGCCTTCTTGCATCAATACGGCTCCGAGCCCAACACGGGAGGCATCGCAATATACCGTGAAAGATACTGAACCTGATGGCAACACTAACACCGGCGCTGAAGTCAAGGCTATATTGAGCTTCTGAAAGCTCGCCTCACACTCGTCCGACCATTTGAATGGGGCACCCTTCTGAGTCAATTTAGTCATTGGGGCTGCTATAGATGAAAAACTCTCCACAAAACGACAGTAGTAACCCGCCAAACCCAAGAAGCTCCTGATTTCCGTGGCTGAAGTGGGTCTAGGCCAGTTTTTTACCGCCTCTACCTTCTTAGGATCTACCTGAATACCCTCTGCTGATACTATGTGACCCAAGAAAGCTATTGAATCCAACCAAAACTCGCACTTTGAAAATTTAGCATACAACTGACTGTCCCTCAAAGTCTGAAGCGTTATCCGGAGGTGCTGCTCATGCTCCTCCCGACTGCGGGAGTATATCAGAATGTCATTAATGAACACAATCAAAAAGGAATCTAGATAAGGCTTGAACACCCGATTCATCAAGTCCATAAATGATGCTGGGGCATTAGTCAAACCAAAAGACATCACCAAAAATTCATAGTGCCCATACCTCGTCCGTAAAGCTGTCTTAGGGACATCGAATGCCCTAATCTTCAACTGATGGTAGCCCGATCTCAAATTAATCTTTGAAAACACCTTGGCGCCCTGAAATTGATCAAACAAATCGTCAATCCTCGGCAACAGATACTTATTATTGATAGTGACTTTGTTCAACTACTGGTAATCTATACACATCCTCATCGATCCATCGTCTTCACTAAAAAAATCGGTGCACCCCAGGGCGAGACACTAGGTCTAATGAAGCCCTTATCAAGCAATTCTTTCAACTTTCTTTCAATTCTTTCACTTCTGGTGGGGCGATCCGGTATGGAGGAATAGAAATAGGATGAGTGCCCGGAGCCACATCAATGCAAAATATATATCATGTTGGGTGGCATCCCTGGTAGGTCTACAGGAAACACCTCGGGAAACTCACGAACAACAAGCATCAAATCTATAGAAGAAACCTCAGTACTAGAATCACGAACATGAGCCAAATACGCCAAACACCCCTTCTCGACCATACGGCGAGCCTTCATATAAGAAATAAACCTACTGGAGGAATGACCAGGAGTCACTTTCCACTCTAATCGAGGCAATCCTGGCAAGGCTAATGTCATTGTCTTGGCGTGACAGTCCAAGATGGCGTAATAAGGTGACAGCCAATCCATACCCAATATGACATTGAAATCAACCATATCAAGGAGTAAAATGTCCACACTGGTTTCAAGACCCTCAATAATGACCAGACACGCGTGATACACACGATCTACAACAATAGCATCCCCCACGGGCGTAGACACATAAACAGGGACGCTCAAGGAATCACGGGGCATAACCAAATATGAAGCAAAGTAATATGTCACATAAGAGTAAGTAGACCCTGGATCAAATAGAACAGAATCATCTCTATTGCAAACTGAAATGGTACCTGTGATAATAGCATCGGAGGACTCCGTCTCAGGTCTGGCCAAAAATGCTTACAATCGGGGCTGGGGCCCACCACCTTGAACCATATCTCTGGGACAACCTCTGACAGGAAGACCTCCACCTCTAGCGGGCTGGCCTCCACCTCTAACAATCTGGACCCTACCTCTAGCTACTTGACCCCTACCCCCTGGCTAGCTGGGCAGGTGATGCGGCAGCTGGTGCCGGAACTATAGCACGAGAACCTTACTACTGAGAACTACCCGACGTGCGAGGGCAATCTCTAGCAATATGCCTCGGGTCACCACAAATATAACAAGACTTCGGCTGCTGAGACTACTGGCCGGCAAACTGACCCTGTCGACCTGTATGACCACCCTGAAAACTATGAAGAGGAGGTGCACTGATATGAGTTGGCTGATCAGAATAAGGCAAGTAAGAGCCACGACCACCTGGGGAACCATGGGATGTCTAAAGTGCTGAATGGAATGGCCTCTACTGAAAGTAACCCCCCCTCCAGATGAGGCACCACTGAATCCACTGAAATGGCGAGGTCTCTTGTCTGACCCCTGACCTCCCAATCTAAGAACTACCTCAACTCGTCGGGCCACATTGACGCATCCTGGAAAGATATATCGCTCCCTATCTCCTTAGCCATCTGCAATCGGATAGGCTGGGAAACACACTCAATAAATCTCCTAACCCTCTCCCTCTTTGTGGGTAGAAAAAGAGTATCATGACGGGCCAAATCAACGAAACGGGTCTCACACTGCATAACACTCATGCTGCCCTGCTGTAGACACTCAAACTGACGGCGGCGCTCCTCTATAGTAGTAATAGGTAGAAACTTCTCCAAGAAGAGGTGTGAAAGCTGATCCCAAGTAAGAGCAGGTGATCCCGCTGGTCTATTCAATAGATAATCCCTCCACCATTTCCTAGCAGAACCGGTCATCTGGAAAGAAGCAAAGTCGACCCCATTGGTCTCCAAAATACCCATGTTCCGAAGAACCTCATGACAGCTATCAAGGTATTCCTGGGGGTCCTCTGAAGTGGCACCACTGAAAAGAACAGGGAAAAATTTGATAAACCTGTCCAATCTCCATAAAGCATCGCAGGACATAGTTATCCCATCAACGAGTGGTGCTGCAGCAACTGGCTGAACTACCCCAACTGGAGGGGTTGCTGGGATTTGAAGCTGAGGAGTAATATGCTCCGGAGTGTGGGTAGAAGGAGTTTGGACTCCTTCTCCAGCTTGAGATATAGCGGCTGCCCCGGGGAGTGCACCAGTTTGGGCTACACTCTCCATAAGGCCTACTAGCCGGACCAAGGCATCCTGAAGCACCGGGCTAGCAATAAACTCCTCTGGGACCTAAGTTGGTCCCGCCGTAACGGTCTGAGCTGGAGCCCCCTCATCAAGCTCTATCTGGGGCTCTGCAACTGGAGCTGCTGCCTGAGCACTGGGCTGAGTTCTGCTCTTGCCTCGGCCTCTGGCACGGCCTCGGCCTCTGCCCTTTGCAGGAGCTGCTGATGCTGGAGGATTCGGTTGCTGGTCAGCGGAAGAAGAGGTACGTGTTCTCGCCATCTGCGAGAGAATAAGAATAAAGAGTTTAATAAGTATTGGGATAACAAGAATCGTACGACGGAGTTGAATAAAAGTGAACTTGTTCCTAACTTTATAGCCTCTAAGAGATAAGTGCAGACATCTCCGCACCGATCCCTCAGACTCTATTAAGCTTGTTCATGAATTGTGTGACCTAGGCAACCTAGGGCGCTGATACCAACTTGTCACGACCCGATTTCCCACCGTCGAGACCGTGATGGTGCCTAACGCTATACTTTCTAGGCAAGCCAACATTAGAGGGTTACAACTTTAAAACATTAATACATATAAGAAATGTTACTACAATCCAACATACGATGCTAAATTAATAAATGAAATGGTAAAGAGATACTGCGAAACTAATACTTATGTCTAACTACCCAGTGTTTGGAGTCACAATTCAAAAACTACTAAGAATTTACTACAAGTATTTGGCTGAAAGAAAATTTATATTTTTTTTGAACTAAATAAAATAGCAACTGAATAATAAGGAAGAGACTCCAGGAATCTGCGGACGTCGGCAGATCTACCTCGTGTCTCCATGAGATTAGTCTGCTACAACTCGAACTCAGCTTGGACCTAAACCTGCATCTGCACAAGAAGTGTAGAATGCAGTATCAGTGCAACCGACCCCGTGTAGTGGTAAGTGTCGAGCCTAACCTCGATGAATTTCTGACAAGGCTAGGACAGGACACCACATAAGAACCTAGAAATGTACAATCATGCTAGCAGAAATAACAACAAATAAAGAAACGTAACCAACAAATAATGGGAAGGGAGCATACAGTGGGGAATTTAACATAAGGAGTGAGAAAATAATAAGACAGAAATAAACAGTGATCAACAACAATTTAAGCAATTAAAAGAGAAAGGAAACTTGCACGACATCACCCTTCGTGCTTTTTGTCACGACCCAAATCCTAACTCAGGTCGCGATGGAGCCCAACACCGCCGTCAGGCAAGCCAACCATTATTTACTAGTGATTTTAGGTAGTTTACCGAAACATTTTTCAACAGTTGCTTAACTTAGCTTTGAGACATTAAGTAGAAACAGATAACTTAGGCAGATTTTTATGCAAAATAAATAACCATGAAGTCAAAATTAATGATTACATCCCAAAAATAAAGTCTACTAGCGTGTGAATGCCAGGAACTAGTGTCACAAGTCTACAGGCATCTAGTAGAATAATATCAAAAGAATAAGAAGTCTGTCCTACTGTCTGAATAAGTATGGACAGAAATAATAAAAGAATAGCTCCAAAGTGATGTTGGAAATCGCCAAGAAGAGCAGCTCACCGTGAAGCCTCGTCCAGTAAAACTCAGGAGCAAGCTCCGGACTGGAACCTAGATGCACCTGCCTCAGAACCTGTACAATTAAGTACATAGCGTAGCATGAGTACATAAACAATATGTACCCAGTAAGTATCCCGCCTAATTTCAAAGAAGGACGAAAGGTCGACTTGACACTTACTAGGGTCCAAACAGTATATTTATGTGATACTTTAAAAGAGGACATCACAGATAGTAAGAAAATAAATATTGAATCGTAATAAAATCCAAATATGTAGTGAAGCATAAATTTACAAGTTTTCAGTTCGATCTTCCAGGATAATTCACTGCTCAATTGTCATAAACAACATCAGGCAAATAGCATGCGCATAGTGGAATAAGGATATCCGGCTTGAGCTAACATAATAATATTAAATGTGCACTGCCGAAGGGTCGAACGTCGTGAACCATAGATGCATCTATCAATATTTTCCAAGGCGCACGGCCCGCTCCTATGAGAGTAGGGGAAATAATCACTCCGCTCGCGGGATATAAATTGCGAAGCGGTCGCATGCAAACACAACATCTTTCTTTCAATTCTTTTCAAATAACAATTCCTTTAAAACATCAAACTCTCGGTTTTCCTTAAAAACACAGTTGCATACAATGAAGTTATAAAGAATATAACTCAAGTTAATGAAATTCACATGGCATGGTGTGGTCCTAAATACCCGGACATGACAATAATAGTCACTACGCACGGGCTCTCGTCACCTCGCACGTACGTAGCCCCCCAAAACATGACACATACTCATTTAATTCACCTATGGGGAAAATTGCCTCTTACAAGGTTAGAAAGGAGACTTACCTCGCGTCAAGTCTACTTCCCGGGTCAAAAATGCGCCCGAAACTCCAAATTCGTCGCCCAAGGACTTGAAACTAGCCAAATACTGCATAAATAAATCAATTTATACTCGAAAGTATGAAATTTCCCTATTTAAATGATCATCTCAACCTAAATTGCAAAATCCCAAAATACGCCCTCGGGCCCACATGCTCGGATTCCGAAAATTTTTTAAGGAAACTATTACCCATGGCCTAAGGATCAATATTATATAGTTTTTGTTTGATTCCTCAACAAATTTCTTGGTCATTTCCCATTTTTGCCAAAAAACCTAGGTTTGTACTCTAACCCATGTTTTCAACTAATTGTGGTGTTAATCTACCTAACAATTCAAGTAATAAGCTAAATTCATAGTAGGAATCACTTACCTCATAGTAGCTAGGTCGAATACCCTCCTTGCATGCTCTCAAAATTTCCCAAGAGTGCAGAAAATGTTTTCAAAAATGACTAAGTCCGTGTTTTAAAGGAACTGCACTGTCTACAGGCTTTTCGCACCTGCGGCTCGAGGACTGCACCTGCGGTCTCGCATCTGCGAGGAAATTCTCGCACCTGCGGATAAGGGGAAAGGGGCCTGGTTTCGCATCTGCGGTGGGAAGTCCACACTTGCGGCTCTGCTTCTGCGAAAAGGGGCCTGCACCTGCAGAAATTGGCAACTCCCTCAGGAGTCGCACCTGCGAGACTAGGACCGCAGGAGCGGTCTTGCATCTGCGACTGGACGACCGCAGGTGCAGTCGCACCAGACCTGGTGCACCAGTAGTCATTTTAGGCTGGTTTTTGCCTCGCTCGATGCTCGAATGGCATCTGGGCCCACCTAAGACCCTATCCAAATATACCACCAAGTCCTAAATCATATAAGGACTCACTCGAGCTTTCGGAATGCCCGAAACAACACTAAATCTAAAAATCACACCTCAAAACCTATTGGATTAAACTTAAGCACTTCAAGTTTCTAAATTCACTTTCAACATAGCGAACCATACCTATACTACTCGGAATGACACCAAATTTTGCGAGCAAGTCATAAATGACATAACGGAACTATTCCCGGTCTCAGAATCCGCTCGGACCTCGATAACACAAAAACACGTTCCAAACCTCAATTTGAACTTAGGGACATTCTTAACTCACTATTTGGCACCGAAACGCTCCCGGGTCATCCAAAACCCGTTTCGAACACACGCCCAAGTCCGAAATCATCATACGAACCTACCGGAATCTTCGAATCTCGATTCCAGGGTCGTTTACTGAAAATGTTGACTGAAGTCAAACTTGTACTTTAAGGCCAGCCTTAAAGAACTAAGTGTTATTATACTCCTCCAAACATCGAACCACCCGTCCCCGTAAGTCATAAATAGGTAAAAGCAACTACGGGGTGTCTCATTTAGGGGCACGATGTCCTAGAACACAAAACGACCGGTCGAGTCATTACACTTTTACTCTCAGCCTCACCAAATAATAATTAGAATGCACGGCAACTTCGTGCTTTTACTCTCGTCCTCACCAGATCATAAATAAGAATGCACGGCATCACCCTTCGTGCTTTACACTCTTCCCCACAATTTAAATAAATTATGCACGGCATCATCCTTCGTGTTTTACACTCTTCCTCACCATTTAAATAAATTATGCACAACATCACCCTTCATGCTTTACACTCTTTCTCACCAGTCACAGAATCATTAACAACATATAAAGAGGAATTTCACAAGAAATCAGTATTTCATCATAGTTTCTATCACCATTTACTATTTCAATCTCAAATCAATATTCACAATATTTTCCATCTCGGTGGAATTGGATACAAATCTTCCAATTTTTCACTAACAATAATAATCATAGATAATAGGATGTAAGACAGAAAGAATAATAAGAATTAACTTTCACTCGCATGTTATGACTCGACCGCAACGTATAGGTGCTCGTCACTGTTTAACAAAAGAATTAGACCCTTTGACTAAAGCTATTTTTAAGATGAACACGGGTTACTGATAATCAAGGAAATAGAGAAAAATGAATAACAGACAATATTGCAGAAATATAGAAAAGCGAAGTCAATTATATTCGAGAATCAGATGCCTTTACAAGCTGTATTCCCCTCCCTTATATAGGAGATTCTTATAACATACAACTCTTGCTATGGTTGCTCATTAATGACTAATTATGACATTAATGAGGCGTTACAAAGGATAATGGTAATTGGGGTACGGTTACATAACGTTCGAGTAATCAATTGTGGGTCTTTGAATCTGCCCGTAGCTTTGTCTAGATTCATTCTAACCGTGCCTCTCCCCTGTTTTGATCAAGTTGAGTTTCCCGTGGCTAATAAGCTCGAGGGTTTACTGAATCGTGCCTCTTTTTTCCGTGCCTCTTCAAAGAATCACATCCAGCTGTCGCGTTTCTTGTGTCCACGTCACTGACTGAGTTTTCAAAAGCTGGCTTACGTGTGAAACTCTTTTTTACCAATACAGATAGTCCCCCCACTTACCATATATTTAANACTTCCATTTACTACTCATACCACGTGTCCTTTTCGGATTGGTTTTGCATTTACTCGGCACCTTTTAGGGCTTTTTGCGACTGTGCCAGTCCCGAACTGACATCTTCAATTATGACTTTTCATCATTATTTTTCTTTTTTCCTATGTTTGACGATTGTCCTCAAGTATAAATACCTTTCTTCTTTTCTTTGCTTCCACGAAACACTTTTCTAAATTTCTTGTGAAGAACTTTCTTTTTGCCTTTGTGAACATGCCTTCTTCAAACTAACCTCAGGGAGTAATAGATATTGAAAATTTAACGCCATCTTCTGCTCCGACTAGGAGTCAGAGGGGTGGTAGACTTAGAAGTTTAGGATCCACTCCTTCGAGGGGCTCCTCTTCTTCTCAGGTAGTTCCTTATCCTTTCACTAGATCTCTAGTTTCTCCGAGGTTTAGGGTTTCTCGGTCTTTGTCTAGAGGTATAGGTGAACGCCTTCGTGAACCTTGAGTTGATGAAATTGTCCCTTCTAAGTTTGTTTTTGCTACGGATATTCAAGTTCTTGTAGACCAATCTTCTTCTCTTGAAAGTGTCAAAAGGTATTCAACCCTTATAACTGAGGGTCAGATTTCCCTTGTTCGTAGGGAGTGCTTTTGGAGGCCTGATTTCCCTGTATATATTCCGAATAGTAATCAAAGAATTATGTCTTACAATACGGGATATTCTTTTGTTTATACGTACCCTTTCACTCTAGGGTTTAGACCCCCCATTGACCCATTCATAATTGAATTCTGTCATTTTTTCAATATCTGCTTAGCACAAGTTGGTCTGCTTGTGTCGCGAGTTGTCACATGTCTTAGGAGTTTGGCTTCTTTAGCCTCAGTTCCTTTTACTTTCAACCATCTTATTCATCTCTACTCTCGTACCTTATTTCGTGAAGGGGTTTTTACTTTGACTGCTAGAAGCAAAAGAGTGTTGGTAACCCCTGGAGACGATAAGGATAGGGGTTGGTACCTCCGGTATGTTGTTGTACCCACTGTTGGTTTAGTGGGTGAATAAAATCTTCCCTTCCCTGAGAAGTGGAATCGCGCACGTGAGTATGCTTTAGCTCACATTTATTTACTTTTCCTTGTTTTGACTTGAGATGTTTTATTAACACCGTATCTGTTTCTTCTTCTCTCAACAATCATGAATACTGTTGAGAATGTCTCCGGTATTCGTGATTGGGCAGAAAAATTATTGTCCCTTGCTCCTTTAGAAGAGAGATCTTAGAAGTACCTCACTAGGAGGTATGGTTGGCACGTAAAGACCCACGGTAAGTGAAGCTCTTGTTCTTGCTTCTTTCCTTACTCGAGTCTCTTCTTTCTTTGTCGTTTAACTTTTTCCCTTTTAATAGGGTTCTCTACTCATGGGGTGTCTGCTTAATCTATCCCGATGATGTCTTTGTCTCAGGCCTAAGAAATTATTGTCAGTTCATCTTCCTCGAAGAGGAAGATCGGTGAGTCTCGTTCCGTAGAAGAAGAATAAGAAGAAGGTGCTTTAGTACACAGGCCACGGAGAAGGCGGGTGGTTTCAGATGATGAGCTTACACCCTTGACCTTGCCTTCCGTGTCTTTGGTTGAGACCTCTGTCCTTGATGATGTTTCACATTCCCATATTCATGAGGGTGTTGATCTTGCTCCTGACGATGTTCCTTTGGCTGCTGTCTTTCCTGCTTCTTTGAGAGAAGCTGTCTCATCTGTTCCTTTGGATATTTCGGCTTCTGTTGTTGATTTGCCCGTAACTTCCTCGACTCTTCAATCCTCCGTGCCTTCTGCTTTGCCTGTGGCTTCTCCAGCTCCTCAACCCTCTGTGCCTGTTATTGTTTCATATCTGCCTGCTTTCATGCCTTCCGTTAGGGAAGTAGGATCTTCCAGCAGAGAGATACGGCAGGTGGTAATAGAGGTTCCAGCTGAGGGGAATCTTTTCAAGAAAACGGGTGAGCCCGAAGTGTGGCTCAATCCTTTGATAGGTCCCTCTGAGAAAGCCAAGCTAGCCAGCCACGGTGCTCTTACATGGGCCAATGAGGTCGTGCATACTTCTTTGAAGATATGATGCAAGTTATCCTCTTTCATTTTCGTATATGAAATGTACCATATCTGACTGGTTTATTTCTTTTATATTAACCTTATAGGCATGGATCTTATGAAGAGGATTTCAAACACGGACCAGGAGACAAAAGAGTTGCAGGCCGATGCTGATAATTGGAAAGCACAGTATGATAGCCTAAGGATTGACATGGATGCTTTAGAAGAGGAAAGGAGTACCTTGAAGCGGCAGATGAGACTCATGGCAGCAGAACTGGCAGTAGAGAAGGCTTCTTCCAATCAGGCTGATAAAGATAAGAGTGTTCTGGAGTCTTCGTTCGCTGAGCAGCTGTCCCATGCCTCAGAGGAGGTTAGAGACTTGAAAAACTTGTTAGGTCAGAAGGAGGAGAAGAGCTCGTGCAATCACTCACTCGTACTCAAGAGGACCTTCGTAAGGCTTTAGACCAAGCTCAAACTCTAGAGGATTCGATTGTACCGTTAAGGGCCGCCTATGAAGCTGCGGAAGCGGAGAAGGACGGATTGAGAGATGAGCTTCAAGTATGGGCAAAGGATTATGAAGATCTTGAAGAGGTGGTTGTTGTCGATGTGATCTAGGCATACATGAATTCTCGCCTTGACACATTGATGGAAATGAGTCAAGAGGGTTTCGACCTTAGTGCTAAAATAGCTAAAACTAAGGAAGCCATGGAGAAGGCTCAACAAGGTCATAACCTTTCTTCACCTGATGGTGAGAATCCAGCCGCTCATGCCTCTTCATCCCTAGTTACTCCCGCTCCTTCTTCCAGTGAAGTCAGCCCCTCTCTTTGAAGAATTTTAGTTGGTTCATCCCCACCCCCCTTTTCTTTTCTTTGTCCCAATTGGTGGTTACCCCCAGTCCCATCGGGAGTAAATTTAGATTTCTTTAAAGTCCCCAAATGACAACTTAAGGGCATCTCAATGTATATATAAAAATTCCATACGGCTAAGTATAAGTTAATACTTAGTTTTTTGCTTAGCCGTTTTAATATGTTAATGCTAATATGACTTTTTGTTGAGTTTTTGTTTCTCTTTAAGTCTTTTGCATGCTTTATTTTTCGAGGTTTTAGTTTTACCTCTGAGTTTTGCATGTAGAATGCTTTAGATTACTCGTACCTTTTTGTAATAGGCAC
>ML356492.1:0-42500 GCA_005239505.1 Nicotiana paniculata
CCCAGGATTATATTTGCAACGCCCGCTTAGTCTTCTACAAGACATAGTTGAGCGTGATCACGCATCATAAGCCAATCAGCTTTAAGAGCCACTTCCCAAGCACTTCAGAGCGGCTCGGGAGGTTTAGCAAGCCGGAATAAAAGAGAAGAAGGAGCCATGATGGCTTCAATCTTGATAAACTCTCAGCGACCCCAGGATTATTCTGGTCCACCTTCCAGGACGCCGCAACATTATTACCCCCACCAGGATGCAGCCTATGCTATGGCCCCTCATCCTTATGCAGTAATGAACACTCAGCCATACACCCAGCCACAGCAGCATTACAACAAAAATAGTGCTCCACCTCCAAGAAAAAACTCTCCTCACCAAGATCTGTATAATCCCCGTCCACCACAGAACAATTACCAATATAACACACGTCCCCACGAACCACCCAGGAAAACTGATTTCACCCCTATTGGTGAATCTTACTCCAGTATCTTCCTATAATTAGTCCAAATGGGCCTGTTGCAGCATGTACCTCCAAACAGACAGAACCCGGATCTCCATCCTACAGGCTAGGTACCTGGTGCTCTTATCACTCAGGGGCGGAAGGGCATGACACTAAAGATTGTTGGACCCTTAAGAAAGCAGTCAAGAATCTGATAGAGCAGAAGCGGGTAGTGTTAAGGGATGAGGAGACCCCTAATGTAACCAACAACTTATCACCGGCCCACAACAACAGGTCGGTCATCTGGATGATCTGTGAAGACAAAAATTCGACCCCACATTAAAAGCTATTATTGCCATCACTTATTTAGAGAAGAAACCTAAGGCAGTGGCAAAACAAGTCAGAGATGAGAAGAAGATAAATTCCACTCTCCAAAATGCAGAAAAGGATGGGGAAGCAAAGATAGAGGTAGCACCTACCAAAGAGGCCATTCTCTATGTCCCAAGAGCCCATAGGAAGGGACAACTCATGTTGAGCCCTCCCAAGAGATTTTAACAGATGAAAACCATGACGAATATGCCAACAATGTATGTACCAAAAAGGGACTTACGTGGCACGGAGGCCAACAATTCCACCTAGGCTGGAGGAGCCTTTGATCATTAGCCACATACCATAAAATCCCATGAGAGACCCTACTATCGTCCCTTGGAACTACAACCAGACAGTGGTCACATACAACCCAGAAGAATTGAACAAAACCAAATAGAAGTAGGTCCCCCTCAAAAAGCCGGTTACTTCTGAAGAAGCAGAGGAATTTTTCCGGAAGAAAAACCTTAGAGTATGCTATAATTGATCAACTTAGAAAGGTTCCCTCCCATGTTTCACTTTTTTCTTTACTGATAGGCTCAAACGAACACTAGAAGGTGCTTCTAAAGACGATGAATGAGGCGTATGTTCCGATTAAGTCCACGGTTAAACAGTTGGAAAGAATGGCAGAGCAATTTTTCGAGGTCAACTGAATCTCCTTCACCCGAAATGGCTTGCCTCCAGAAGAAATCGCCCACAACAAAGCCCTTCATTTGATTGTCAAGTGTGAAGGGTATTATGTAAAAAAGGTTATGTTAGACGGTGGGTCTGGAGCTAACATTTTCCCTCTATCAACATTACAGAGGATGGAAATTGGGACTGAAAGGATCATTCCAAACAATGTTTGCATGCGTGCTTTCGACGGTTCCAAGAGGGATACGATAGGAGTAACTTTCTATAAGGAAGGTCGTGGATCTATATTGCGGGAGTCGTGCCCTCTACTCTACATCAAATGGTTAAATTAGAACATGAAAACCAAGAAATATTTTTCCACAGAGAAGATGAACATTCAATATCTAGGGACCCGTCAGTCCCATGTTTGGAGGCTAGAGAGGGAAGTGAGCACATCGTCTACCAAGCCTTTGAAATAGTTGTCGCCGACCAGTGCGAGGAAGGAACCCCATTTCCTCAACCCTGTTTATCAAACGCATCAGTCATGGTCGCTAGTGAAATGATCAAGCATGGGTACAAGCCCGGGAAAGGACTCGGGGTATCCGTACAGGGCGTCACAGAACCCATCACCTTGACTACTAACAAGAAGTTTTTTGGCATAGATTTCCAAGATACCGATGCCGATGAAAAATGGGCCTATAAACGTAAGAAAAATGGGTGGTTCCTGCCTCAGCCAATCCCGCACCTCGCCAGATTATTTGTTAAGCCAAGGTATATATAAGAAGAAGAAGAGGCCTTCACGGCCGAAGAAATTGAGGACATCTGTGAGGCAATGAGGCAAATGTTGTATGAAGCCCACATGGACCAACCAGGTGAAGGCTCGAGCACTGCTGAGGTGCAATACATTGGGCCCAATGCTAAACTGCAAACCTAGAAGGCTACTCCATTCTCAGTCAGGCGGGAATCCCGGTAGTTCAATCTTGCCATCGTTTCTGCATTTCGAGTTATTTCAGGGTGTAACTCGAATATTTTTAGTTTGTTGTCTTTTAAATTTCAATGTAAACCCTCCTATCTTCAAATTTAATGAAATGAAATCAATATTTCATCGTTTATGAATCTGTTTCTATTATTCTTTCTAATTTTGATATTTTTCTTATCTTTCTCTTTTCAGTTCTAATATTGCGGACTTAAATAACATGACATGCTTGCGGACTTCATGCCCAGATCCTAAAACGTTGTCTAATTGTGAAATAATGAATCAAGAACCAGAATATGATGAAGATGAGGCTTTTAGGAAAATAAATCCAGAATTGGAACAATTTGATAATAAGCCTAAGCCAAACTTAAATGAAACCCCAAGCCAGTTAATTTGGGCAGTTCAGAAGATATCAGAGAGACCACGATAAGCATTCACGTCGAGGAAAAAAATAGAGATGCATTGATCCAATTCTTCTTTGAATTTTAAGACGTGTTTTCCAAGTGTTATGATGATATTCTAGGACTGAGTGTCGATCTAGTGGTACACAAGTTTCCAACTTATCTTGGTTGTCCACCTGTCCAACAAAAGAAAAGAAAATTCAAAATGGACATCAGTGATAAGATCAAAGAAGAGGTTGCCAAAAAATTAAAAGTTGGTGTAATCCGAGTAGTCCGATACACCACATGGTTGGCCAATGTAGTCCCGGTACCAAAGAAAGACGGGAAGATCCGGGTATGTGTCGACTATAGAGATTTGAACAAAGCAAGCCCAAGGGACAACTTTCCATTACCAAATATCCACATCCTTGTCGACAATTGTGCCAAACATGAGATACAGTCTTTTGTGGATTGTTATGCTGGGTATCACCAAGTCCTGATGGATGAAGAAGATGCAGAAAAGACAGCTTTTTACCACACCGTGGGGCACTTAATTTTACAGGGTCATGTAGTTCGGTCTGAAAAACGCCGGGGCAACTTACATGAGAGTTATGACCGACATATTCCACAACATGATGCACCAAGAAATCGAGGTGTACGTAGATGACGTGATCATTAAATCCAGAACACAAGAAGGCCATGTACAATACCTAAGAAAATTCTTTGAGCGTCTGCACAGGTATGACTTGAAATTGAACCCAGCTAAATGTGCATTCGGAGTTCCAACTGGGAAACTCTTGGGGTTTATAGTCAGTCGGAGGGGCATTGAGTTAGATCCAACAAAGATAAAATCCATTCGAGATCTACCACCTCCGAAAACCAAGAAAGAGGTTATGAGTTTGCTGGGAAGGTTGAATTACATCAGTAGGTTCATCGTTCAGCTTACCACCACATGTGAGCCCATATTTAAGCTGCTAAAGAAAGACGAGGTGATTAAATAGACGGATGAGTATCAAGAAGCTTTTGAAAAAATCAAAGAATATTTGTCAAACCCGCCAGTGTTGGTTCCGCCTGAGCCTAGAAGACCTTTGTTCTTGTACTTGACGATTTTGGAAACTTCTTTTAGCTGTGTTCTCGGGCAAGATGATGCGACTGGGAAGAAAGAGCAAGCTATATACTATTTGAGTAAGAAATTTATTAGTTATGAAGCCAAGTACACTTTGCTAGAAAGAACTTATTGTGCCTTAACTTGGGCCGCTCAAAAGCTTAGGGATTATTTTTTGGCCTATACCATGTATCTCATAACCATATTGGACCCTCTAAAGTAGATATTGCAAAAATCAATGCCCGCTGGAAGTCTAGCCAAATGGAAAATCCTACTCACTGAGTTCGACATTGTTTATGTCGCTCACACGGCTATGAAAGCCCAAGCCTTAGCCGATCATTTAGCTGAGAACCCTGTTGATGATGAATACCAACCCTTAAGCACTTGTTTCCCAGATGAGGAAGTAAATTTAGTTGAAGTAATTCCAGAAGACACTAAGACTTGGAAAATGTTCTTTGATGGAGCCGTGAATGCAAATGGCGTTAAGATTGGGGCAATTTTGATTTCTCCCACTTGTCAGCACTATCCGGCTACAGCCCGACTTTGATTCTTCTGTTCGAATAAAACGACCGAATATGAAGCTTGCATCATGGGCATGAACATGGAAATTGATCTGGATGTGGAAGAACAACTAATCATGGGAGATTCTGATTTGATCATTCGTCAAGCCCAATGACAATGGGAAACTCGAGATATCAAGCTTATCTCATACAGACAACATGTGGAAGATCTCAGTAAACGGTTCAAATCTGTTGAATTCATGTATATTTCTCGATTCCACAATGAATTACCGGATGCACTAGCTACCTTAGCTGCAATACTGCCATATCCGTGCAATATCCATATTGAGCCACTGGAGATTCAAGTCCGATAAAGACATGGTTATTGCAACAAGGTTGAAGTAGAACTAGATGTCCAACGATGGTACCATAATATTAAAAGGTTCCTGAAAACAAAAGAATACCCCAAGCAAGCCAATGGAGACCAAAAGAGAACCATTAGAAGGCTTGCCAGTAATTTCTTCTTAAGAGGAGAAGTGTTGTATAAGAGAACTCCAGATCTGAATCTTTTAAGGTATGTAGATGCGAAATAAGATGAAAAGATCATGAACGAAGTGCATTCAAAGGTATGTGTTCCTTATATGAACGGATATGTCCCTGCAAATAAAATCCTGCGGGTAGGTTATTACTGGATGACCATGGAAAAGGATTGCTTCAGTTTTGTCCAGAAGTGTCAGCACAGATTCATCCTGGTTGCCATTGATTATTTCACAAAGTGGGTCGAAGAAGTCACTTTCAAAACCGCCACCAAGAAAGCATTGGTGGACTTTGTACATTCCAACATTATATGTCGTTTTGGTAACCTAAAATCATCATTACAGACAACGCTGCAAATCTGAACAGCCATTTAGTGAAGAGGTATGCGAGCAGTTTAAAATTACGCATCGCAATTCTACCCCTTACCGACCCAAAGCCAATGGTGCCGTTGAAGCGGCAAATAAAAATATTAAGAAGATCCTCAGGAAAATGATTCAGAGTTCTAGGAAATGGCATGAGAAGCTGCCTTTTGCATTATTGGGATATCGCACAACCGTGCGCACATCAGTCGGGGCTATGCCTTACTTATTGGTTTATGGCACTGAAGTTGTAATACCTGCAGAATTCGAAATTCCCTCTCTTCGAATCATTGTTGAAGCAGAGATCGAAGATGATGAATGGGTCAAAACCCGACTGGAACAATTAACTATGATTGATGAAAAACGGATGGCCGCGGTTTGTCACGTGAAGTTGTACCAACAAAGAATGGCCCGCGCTTACAACAAGAAAGTGCGGCCTAGAAACTTCGAAGTGGGGAAACTCGTTCTAAGGCGTATTCTCCCATATCACGAAGAAGCAAAAGGAAAGTTCGCTCCAAATTGGAAAGGTCCATACATTATAAGAAAATTGTTGCCGAAATGGGCATTGTACTTAGGAGACATTGAAGGAAATGACCCTGAAACAGTTGTCAATGCAGATGCGGTCAAAATATATTATGTTTAACCCCTTTTTCTGTCTTAATACTCTTTGATGGGGATGACGATGGCTTTCATTATCGCGACCCAAACACTACCAACTTTTTGTAAACCCTTTGAGCCAGTTACTCTTCTTTAATCACCCTCTTTGGAACTTGAAAGTTCAATGGTAAAAAAAAATCATCAATAAAAAAAGCAAAAAAGAAATAAAAACAAAAGTTTCCTTGAACTACGTTTGACTTAATTCCGAAAGGATACGTAGGCAGCCTCACTCTGGGGTTCAGTCACGCCAAAATAAAAATCCAAATTCCCCCCAAGATGAAACTGGGGCAAAATTTACAATGGTTTGGCGATGTTTTCGCCTGAAAGGTTCCAAGATTGTAATTCAATTCAAATTCTTTTTACCCAAATCTTGTTCAAGTCCTTCTGATCAGTCGGTAAAGATGTCCAAAATTAGAGAATACAGTGACTTGGATTTGATACAGCCAAATGAGAGAAATAAAATTAGAGAGTCTTATCGTTGAAAACCCACACGGGAACCATAGGGTGATGGTAAGCAGAGAAATTGAAAATGAGAGAGTCTCTTAGTGAAAACTCGCAAAGAGCACTACAACGCGATGGTGAGAACAGAAATGAGAGAGGTTAGCTGGTGAAAACCCGCAAAGGGCACCACTGATTGAAAAGAGGATAATTGATAACTGACACAGACACAGTCCTGGGAAAGGTTTCTCAATCTTGAGGTATAAGTTATGATGTATTTCTGAGATTGGATGGTTCGTACAGATTAGGCATCCAGTCCAAGAAGCATGTCATGTTCATTGAAGACCGCATACACCCCAGATAAGTCTTTCTTTCCTTCCCCCGAAAGGGATACCTCTCGTCTAAATTCATTTTCCCGTTCCATTATTTGTTTTTATTTCAATACCTTTCGGTCTAATTCTATTCTAAATTAAGAGAAAGAAAGGATGGCAAGACTGATTACAATGTTCTCATTTGATACAAGCTAGTAGGCAAAAAGCGCCCAGCCTCGGCAGGTGCATCGAGTTGACCTCGACCGGCCATGATGGTTGTTGCTTTGAAATCAAGAATTCCTGAAAGGAAAGGTATCAAAGTTAAAATTCCACAAAGGCAAAAGAAAGTTAAAAAGGTCAAATCCCGCTTGATTAATCGTCGTGGTAAAGTTTTGGAAAAGTCAAGATCTCCAGGGTTAGAAATGAAACCAATCTCCAGCGAGCAAACAAGCAGTTGATATCTTCAGCAAAAAGACGGGCCAAGATCAAATGACCAAAATAATCAAGTCCACAAAACCAACCACCGTTTCAAACTGACAAATTGTTCTTTGTTTACAGAAAACAGGAAACAGGTGCAACTCGAGAGCGACCTTGCAAGAAGCAGGGGAAACCAAAAGATATTGTGCAAGGGCTAAAAACAACTTTGCAGCGACAACTTCAAAAGGGAAGTCTCCTCCAAAAAATTTTCCCACATTCACTTATTCTCTGAAAATAAAAGGAAGAAAAGAATAATTGATGTTGAAAATAAGTCAAAACTACGGTAATACAGGGTCTCTAACCCCTAGCTGCATCTTTTCCAACATAGAGTCACCATTCCCTAGTTGATTCCAATATAGGGTCTCCACTCCCTAGTTGATGCCAACATAACTCGATGCCAACATAGGGTCTACACTTCCTAGTTGATTCCAACATAGGGTCCCATTCCCTAGTTGATTCCAGCATAACATGATGACTTTCCAACATAGGGTCTCACCCCCTAGTTGATGCCAGCATAACTTGATGACTTTCCAACATAGGGTCTCACACCCTGGTTGATGCCAGCACAACCTGATGACTTTTCGACATAGGGCCCCACTCCCTAGTTGAAGCCAACATAACCTGATGACTTTCTGACAAAAGGTTTCACTCCCTAGTTGATTCCAGCATAACTTGATGACTTTCCAACAGATGTCCCCACTCCCTAGTTGATGCCATCATAACTTGATGACTTTCCAACATATGGTCCCACCCCTAGTTGATGCTAGAATAACCTGATGACTTTCCGATATAGGGCCTCACTCCCTAGTTGATGCCAGCATAACCTGATGACTTTTTGACATATGGTCCCACCCCTAGTTAATGTCAGCATAACCTGATGTCTTTTCGACATAGGGCCCCACTCCCTAGTTTATGCTACCATAACCTGATGACTTTTCAACATAGTGTTACACTCCCTAGTTGCTGCCAGCATAACCTGATGATTTTCGGACATAGGGTCACACTCCCTAGTTGATGCCAGCATAACCTGATGACTTTCTGACATAGGGTCCCACTCCCTAGTTGATACCAGCATAACCTGATGACTTTTCGACATAGGGTCTCACTCCCTAATTGATGCCAGCATAACCTGATGACTTTCCAACATAGGGTCGCACTCCCTAGTTGATGCCAGCATAACCTGATGACTTTCCAACATAGGGTCGCACTCCCTAGTTGATGCCAGCATAACCTGATGACTTTCCAACATAGGGTCGCACTCCCTAGTTGATGCCAGCATAACCTGATGACTTTCCAACATAGGGTCGCACTCCCTAGTTGATGCCAGCATAACCTGATGACTTTTCGACATAGGGTCTCACTCCCTAATTGATGCCAGCATAACCTGATGACTTTCCAACACAGGGTCCCACTCCCTAGTTGATGCCAACATAACATGATGACTTTCCAACATAGGGTTCCACTCCCTAGTTGTTGCCAGCATAACCTGATGACTTTTCGACATAGGGTCCCACTCGCTAGTTGATGCCAGCATAACCTGATGATTTTTCGATATAGGGCCCCACTCCCTAGTTGATGCAAGCATAACCTGATGACTTTCCAACATAGGGTCCCACTCCTTAGTTGATGCCAGCATAACCTGATGACTTTCCAACATAGGGTCCCACCCCTTAGTTGATGCAAGCATAACCTGATGACTTTCCAACATAGGGTCCCACTCCTTAGTTGATGCCAGCATAACCTGATGACTTTCCAACATAGGGTCCCACCCCTTAGTTGATGCAAGCATAACCTAATGACTTTCCTACATAGGGCGTCACTCTCTAGTTAATGTCAGCATAACCTGATGACTTTCCAACGTAGGGCCACACTCCCTAGTTGATGCCAACATAACCTGGTGACTTTCCGACATAGGGTCTCTGTCACGCCCCCAAATCCTAAGCCGGTCGTGATGGCTCCTATCATGGAACTAGGTTAGCCAACCATTACAGACTATCATAATATTTCATGATTTCCCAAAACTAGCATATTTAAAACAGCAAAATGAGATAAACAATTTATACACTACCCCAAAACCTGGAGTCAACTGTCATGAGCATCTAGGACTATAAATACAATGTTCAATAAAGTGACTTGATACTACAAAAGTCTGAAGTACGAAAGACAAAAACTATGAACTGAGGAAAGGAAAGGAGGTGAGTTGGGGACGCTGAGTAGCTACCTCGATCCTCGAACAAACTCCAAGCATGCCCAAAAATTGACTAGTGAGATGGTCCGGTACCTGGATAACCATACAAAGGTGCAGGGAGTAACATGAGTATGCCAACGCAGTAAGTAATCAAAGTAACTAAAAACATGAGTGTAGTGACGAGCATTTATAAATCATGTAAATCCGTATAATAAGTAACAGTGGAAATGAATAAGTCAAGTTAGGAATCTACATTCTGAATATTTCATAAAACTCTAGTTTTCCATTTAAAGTCTCGTATGAAACATTTGTCCAACATTATCATCAGAGGCTCAGTATAAAGAAGAGTGAAAACAGTAGTTTCAAAAGTGTAACCCCTCGGGCACAGTATCACTCACAAATAAAACATCTCGGGCAAGCCTCTTAGTGACTCGTCACTCCACCATCAGTATCTCATGCTCGCACTAAACACTCGTACTCATAATGCACCATGAATACACGCAACTGTTGCGGCGGGCAGCCAGATCCAGTACATATATATATATATACTGCTGCAGCGTGGAGCGCGATCCATATAACATATGCTGCACCGTGCAGCCCGATCCATATAATAGTTGACTGTGCTCACTGTGGGTGTACAGACTCCTAAGGGGATCCTACAGCCCAAGCGCTATATTGATGCGGCGTTCAGCCCGATCCAGCATGTATACTGATGCGGCATGCAGCCTGATCCATATATAATGTATATTGCTACGGCGTGCAGCCCGACCCATATGTAATATATAATATATATATTACTGCGGCGCGCAACCCGATCCATAACTATATTCACATACTCGGCTCTCGGCCTCATTTAGTCATCCCCACAAGACCCTCGGGCAACTCATCTCAACTCACGGGACTCAGCCCCAAAATACCTCTCAGAGTCTCAAAATAGTGAAAATAACAACAAGTAGAAAACATGACTGAGCTCACAATTGTTCTATAAAGATAGTGTGAGAATAGTGTAAAAGTACCTCTGAGGGTCTAAACAGGTCGGCACAAATCCCCAAACATGGCTTACAGCCCATAACAAGTATGAATTTTCTAAAATACAGGATGTGTAAGGTTTCAAATTGAATACGCGGCTTAATAGTCGCTACGGGACGCACCAAGTCACAATCCTTATCGGTGCACGCTCACACGCTCGTCACCTAGCATGTGCGTCACCTCATTTACCAAAACAATATAAAATACCGGGGTTTCATACCCTCAGGTTTATAGTTACAATCGTTACTTACCTCAAAATAGCCCAAAAGCTACTCTGCAATGCTCTTGCCCCTCGAATTGGCTCCCAAATTCTCCGAGTCTATCACAAATTAGATCAATAACAACAAAATATGCTAGGGAGATGATTCTCAACCGAAAACTATCAAAATTAGGCATAATTCCCGAAATTGGCCAAACTCGAGCCCCCGGCCCACGTCTCGAAATTCGATAAAAAGCATCACAGGAATCCTCATCTTTTCCCGAGTCTACACATATAAAATGTATCGAAATCCGACCACAAACAACTCCTAAATTCCTTAATTACAAGTCTCAATTTACCAAGCTCTAAATCCCCAACTTTATGTCATTTAAACCACAAATTCCAAGCCTAATCAGTCACATAATAACATAGAAACGAGTTTATAGTCCGAGAAACTAACCTCCACTGAAGACTCTCGAAATCCTCCTTCAAATTGCTCCCAAATTGACTCAACCCGCATGCAAAAATGAAGAAAAATGCCAAAATTTCGCTGAGGCACATATTTATACCTCCTGCCCAGCTAATTTGCACCTGTGGCCCACGCTTCCGACCTGCTGTCTCAGGTGCGCACCTGCACAATTCCGCTAAAAGTCCAAATCTCGCACCTGCAGTGATTCACCCGCACCTGCGGCTTCGCAGGTGCGGCCCGTGCCTCGCACCTGTGACTTCCTCCAGCCTGGTCTCTTTTCGTACCTGTGCAAGGGCCATCACACCTGCGGCTCCCCATCCGTAGATGCGGCCACACCAGTAAAATGACATCAGCAGCAGCTTTGCTGCAATTTCCTAAGTCCAAACCTCCGTTAACCATCCGAAAACAATCCCGAGCCTCTTGGGCCCCAACCAAACATACCAACACATCCCATAACCTCTTCCGAACTTATTCGAGCCTTCGAAACACCAAAAACAATGCAAAAACACCAAAATCACATCAAATTCAAGTCTATGAACTTTGAAACTTCTAAATTTCGCCAATGATGAAGAAACCAACCAAAACACGCCTGAATGACCTGAAAATTTGTACACATATCCAAAATGACATTAAGAACCTGTTCCACCTTCTGGAATTCCATTCCGACCCCGATAGCCTATTTTACCCTGCCGACCGAAAATTGCCAAAAACTAACTTTCGCCAATTCAAGCCTAATTCTACATCGGACATCAAAACTTCATTCCGAACACACTCTTAAGTCCCAAATCACCTAACGAAGCTATTCGAGCCATAAAATCCATATTCCGAGGTCGTTTAACAATAAGTCAACTTCCAGTTGACTTTTCTAACTATTAAGCCAATTTAAGAGACTAAGTGTCTCTATTCTCACCACGACTACTCTGAACCCAAACCAACCAACCCAAACCAACCAACCCAACACAACATAAATAGGCTAAGAAACATATGATAAAGCAGAAACAGTGGAAACAGGGCTAATTTCACGGAACGACCGGCCGGATCTTAAATCTTCCCCCTCTTAAACAAATGTTCGTCCTCGAACGGGTCTAGAAACATACCTGGAGTCTCAAATAAGTGAGGATATCTGCTATGCATCTCCCCCTCGGTCTCCCAGGTGGCATCCTCCACCGGCTTCCCCCTCCACTGAACATTCACTGAATTTATATCCTTAAACCTCAACTTTCTGACCTGACGACCCAAAATAGCCACTGGCTCTACCTCATATGACATATCACCCTCGAGTTAAACCATGTTGAAGTCCAAAACATGAGACAGGTCACAACCATACTTCCAGAGCATCGAAACATGGAACACCGGATGAATACTCGATAAGCTAGGAGGCAAGGCAAGTCTATAAGCCACCTCCCCAATCCTCTGAAGCACCTCAAAAGGCCCAATGAACTGGAGACTCAGCTTTCCCCTCTTCCTGAACCTCATAACACCCTTCATAGGTGATACCTTCAGTAGCACTTTCTCCCCAACCATGAAAGACACATCTCAGACCTTCCGGTCCGCATAACTCTTCTGCCTAGACTGCACCGTGCGAAGCCGCTCCTGAATCAACTTCACCTTACCCAACGCATCCTGAACCAAGTTTGTGCCCAATAGCCTAGCCTCGCTCGACTCAAACCAACCAACCGTAGATTTGCACCTCCTACCATATAAAGCCTCATACGGATCCATATGGATACTCGACTAATAACTATTATTATGTGCAAACTCCGCGAGTTGCATAAACTGTTCACATGAACCCCCAAAATCAATGACATGCACGCAACATATCCTCCAAAATCTGAATAGTACGCTCCGACTGCCCGTCGGTCTGAGGATGAAACGCTGTGCTCAACTCAACCTGAGTACCCAACTCTCTCTGCACAGCTCTCCGAAACTGGGATGTGAACTGAGTACCTCTATCAGAAATGATAGAAACCGGAACCCAATGCAATCGGACAATCTCCCTGAGGTAAATCTCAACTAACCGCTCCGAAGAATAAGTAGTACCAACAGGAATGAAGTGCGCGGACTTGGTCAGCCGATCCACAATAACCCATATAGCATCAAACCTCCTCGAAGTCCATGGGAGCCCAACTACAAAGTCTATGGTGATTCGCTCCCACTTCCACTCCGGAATATCTAATCTTTGAAGTAATCCACCCGGTCTCTGGTGCTCATACTTGACTTGCTGACAGTTGAGACACCGAGCCACAAACTCAACAATATCCCTCTTCATCTGCCTCCACCAGTAATGTTGTCTCAGATCCTGATACATCTTTGCGGCACCCGGATGGATAGAATACCGCGAACTATGGGCCTCAGCTAGAATCAAATCTCGAAGTCCATCATCACCAATAACAACACCCCTGGCATCACCGCGACGGACCCTGTCCTGAAGAACGAGCAAGTGTGGATGATCATATTGGCGTGCTCTAATCTGATCATAAAGAAAAGACCTGGAGGCTACACAAGCCAATACCCACGGGGGCTCTGATAGATCCAATCTCACCAACTGACCCGCTAAAGTCTGAAAATCAAGTGCTAATGGTCGCTCTGCTACTGGAAGGTAGGCTAGACTCCCCAAACTCTTCGCTCTATGACTCAGGGAATCGGCCACTACATTGGCCTTCCCCGAATGATATAAAATGGTGAGGTCATAATCCTTGAGAAGCTCCAACCATATCCTCTGACGCAAATACAGATCCTTCTGCTCAATCAGATGCTGCAAACCACGGTGATTAGTGAAAATCTCACAATGCACTCCATATAAATAATGATGCCAAATCTTCAAGGCGTGGACAATAGCTGCTAACTCAAGATCGTGCACTAGATAATTCTTCTCATGCACCTTCAACTGTCTGGACGCGTAGGAAATCACCCTACCGTCCTGCATCAAAACCGCTTCAAGGCTAACTCTCGAGGCGTCACAGTAAACTGTATAGGAACCTGAACCCGTAGGCAAAACCAACAACGGAGCTATAGTCAAAGATGACTTGAGCTTATGAAAGCTCTCCTCACACTCCTCAGTCCACCTGAACTGAGCACCCTTCTGGGTCAGTCTGGTCATAGGTGCTGCAATAGATGAAAATCCCTCTACGAAACAGCGATAGTACCCTGCCAAACCAAGGAAACTGCGAATCTCGGTAGCTGATGACGGTCTAGGCCAGCTCTGCACCGCCTCTATCTTCTTACCTGAATACCCTCACTGGACACCACGTGCCCCAAGAAAGCTACTGAATCAAGCCAAAATTCACACTTCGGAAATTTTGCATACAATCTCTTCTCCCTCAAGGTCTGAAGCACAACTCTCAAATGCTTCTCATGATCCTCCCGAGATTGGGAATACACCGAGATATCGTCAATAAACACGATGACTAAAGAATTCAGATAAGGCTGGAATACACTGTGCATCAAGTGCATAAAGGCTATTGGGGCATTGGTCAGCCCGAATGACATAACCAGAAACTCATAATGACCATACCTAGTCCTGAAAGCAGTCTTCGGGATGTTTGGCCCCCGAATCTTCAACTGACGATAGCCAGAATGCAAGTCAATCTTGGAAAATATCCTGGCACCCTGCAACTGATCAAACAAGTCATCAATACTAGGCAAGGGATAGCGGTTCTTCATCGTAGCCTTGCTCAGCTGCCGATAATCAATACACATACGCATAGAACCATCCCTCTTCTTCACAAGCAACACCGGTGCACCCCAAGGTGACACACTAGGCCGAATGAACCCCTTATCTAGAAGTTCCTGAAGCTGCTCCTTTAATTCCTTTAGCTCCACTGGTGCCATACGATAAGGTGGAATAGAAATAGGCTGAGTGCCTGGCACCAGGTCAATACAAAAATCAATGTCCCTGTCAGGTGGCATGCCTGGCAGGTCTGCAGGAAACACGTCTAGAAAATCACAGACCACAAGAATCGAATCAATAGCGGGAGTCTCACAACTGGCATCCCTCACAAAAGCCAGATACGATAAACACCCTTCCCAACCATGCGTTGGGCCTTCAGGTAGGAAATCACCCTGCTCGGCACATACTCAGAAGAACCTCTCCACTCAACCCTCGGACATCCCGGCATAGCTAAGGTCACGGTCTTAGCATGACAATCAAGAACAGCATGACGTGGAGATAACCAATACATGCCCAATATCACATCAAAATCGACCATGCTGAGTAATAGTAGGTCCACTCGGGTCTCCAGAACCCCAATAGATACCACACACAACCGATACACACGGTCTACAACAATAGTATCGCCCACCGGAGTCGACACATGAACAAACGTAACTAAAGACTCATGGGGCATATCCCGGAAATGGGAAACGTATGATAAAACATAGGAATATGTAGAATTAGGGTAAAATAAAGCCAAAGCATCTCGGCAACAGACTGAGACAATACCTGCGATCACTGCATCGGAGGCCATAGCATCTGGCCGGGCTGGAAACGCATACATACGGGCCTGACCTCCACCTGCTCGACCTCCCCCTCTAGGGCGGCCTCTAGCTGACTGACTATCACCCCTGGCTGCCTCGGTGGGTGGTGAAGTAACTGGAGCTGAAGTCGAAGGCTGGCTTCTCAGCTGAGATGGACCTCCAAGAAGATGAGGACACTGCCTCCTCATAAGCCAGAACTCTCCACACTCATAACAACTCCCTGGAGCTGGAGACGGGGACTCAAAGGAACCCCTGGCACCATAATGGCCACCAGAAGAACCATGCATAGAGGAACCCTGAACTGATGGTGCTCGAGCTGCACTCTGGGCTGGAAGGGCACCGAATGAAGAACGGCCTGGCTGAGAACTGCGGGGACCATGCCCCGAAGATGCACCACTATAGGCTGGGCGGACTGACTGAGGAGGCTTGAATGAACGGCCTCTACCATGCTGAATCTTCTCCCTGAGAGGAGCACCACTAGAACCACTTGATCCACGAGGACTCTTGGCCTCCCTCTCTTCCCGCTCCTGCCGGCAAACCGACTCAATATCTCGAGCAATATCAATAACCTGCTCGAAGGTAGCACCTGATACGCTCTCCCGAGTCATGAAAAGGCGGATCTAATAAGTGAGGCCATCCACGAACCTCCTAATCCTCTACCTATCAGTAGGGACCAACTCGGTGGCATGACGAGCCAACTTTGAAAACTGCATTTCATACTGCGTCAATGATATCTCCCCCTGACGCAACTGCTCAAACTGCATGCGCTACTTCTCCCCGTGAGACTAGGGTACATACTTCTCAAAGAAGATAGTGGAGAACTGCTTCCAGGTGAGGGGTGTTGAACCAACAGGCCTACACCTCTCAAAAGACTCCCACCAAGTGAAAGCAGCACCAGAAAACTGAAAAGTAGCAAACAAGACCCCATTGGTCTCCAAAATCCCAATAGTACGAAGCATCCTCTGACACTTATCCAGTAAACCCTGGGCATCCTCGCCCTCAACACCATTGAATGTCGGAAGCTGAATTCTACTAAATATCTCCAGCCTACGCTGCTCATCATCTGGCATAGCTGGAACCACGAAGTCCTGAACTGGAGCAACCAGCTAAGCTGGAACTGCCCCTGGTATCTGATGACCCTGAGTAGCCTGCTCAGGTGTCCGGGCAACTGGAGTCTGACTACCTCCCCCGGCCTGAGAAGTAGCGGCAGTAGAAGATGCAGCAACTGCCTGAGAAAGGGTGGTACATACTATCAAGATCTGTGCCAAGGTCTCCTGAACACCCGAAATAACAATAGGCACCGCCGGTGCCTGAGCTTGTCCCGCTGGAGCATCTGCGGCGGTAACTAAAAACTTGAGTGTAGTGACGAGCATGTATAAATCATGTAAATTCGTATATTAAGTAACAGTGGAAATAAATCAGTCAAGTCAGGAATCTACATTCCGAATATTTCATAAAACTCCAAATTTCAATTTAAAGTTGCGGCGTGCAGCCCGATCCATATAACATATGATGCGGCGTGCAACCCAATCCATATAATAGTTGACTGCGCCCACTGGGGGTGTACAGACTCCGGAGGGGCTCCTACAACCCAAGCGTTATATTGCTGCAACGTGCAACCCGATCCAATATGTATACTGCTACGGTGTGCAGCCCGATCCATATATAACGTATATTGTTGCGGCGTGCAGCCCGATCCATATATAACGTATATTGCTACGGCGTGCAGCCCGACCCATAACTATCCTCACATGCTCGGCTCTCGGCCTCACTTAGTCATCCCCACAAGCCCCTCGGGAAAATCATCTCAACTTACGGGACTCACACCCAAAATACCTCTCAGAGACTCAAAATAGTGTAATAACAGTGAAAGTAACAACAAGTAGAAAACATGACTGAGTTCACAATTGTTCTATCAGGATAGTGTGAGAATAGTGTAAAAGTACCTCTAATGGGTTAAAAAGGTCGGCACAAGGCCCCAAACATGGCTTACAGCCCATAACAAGTATGAATTTTCTAAAATACAGGATGTCGTAAGGTTTCAAATCGAATACGCGGCTTAATAGTCGCTACGGGACGCACCAAGTCACAATCCTTATCGGTGCACGCCCACGCGCTCGTCACCTAGCATGTGCAGCACCTCATTTACCAAAACAATATAAAATACCGGGGTTTCATACCCTCAGGTTTACAGTTACAATGGTTACTTACCTCAAAATAGCCCAAAAGCTACTCTGCAATGCTCTTGCCCCTCGAATTGGCTCCCAAATTCTCTGAGTCTATCACAAATCAGATCAATAACATCAAAATATGCTAAGGAGATGATCCCCAATAGAAAACTATAAAAATTAGGCACATTTCCCGAAATTAGTCAAACCCGAGCCTCAGGCCCACGTCTCGAAATTCGATAAAATGCATCACAGGAATCCTCATCCTTTCCCGAGTCTACACATATAAAATGTATCGAAATCTGACCACAAGCAACTCCTAAATTCCTTAATTACAAGTCTAAATTTCCCAAGCCCTAAACCCCCAATATATGCCATTTAATCAACAAATTCCAAGCCTAATCCGTCACATAATAACATAGAACGAGTTTGTAGTCCGAGAAACTTACCTCCACTGAAGACTCTCGAAATCCTCCTTCAAATTGCTCCAAAATTGACTCAACCCGCATGCAAAAATGAAGAAAAATGCCAAAATTTCGCGGAGGCACATATTTATACCTCCTGCCCAGCTAATCCGCACCTGCGGCCCACGATTCGCACCTGCGGTCGTAGGTGTGCACCTGCGCAATTCCACTAAAATTCCAAATCTCACACCTGCAGTGATTCACCCGCACCTGCGGCTTTGCAGGTGCGGCCCATGCCTCGCACCCACGACTTCCTCCAGCCTGGTCTCTTTTCGCACCTGCGCAAGGACCTTCGCACCTGCGGCTCCCCATCCGCAGTGCGGCCACACCAGTAAAATGACACCAGCAGCAGCTTTGCTGCAATTTCCTAAGTCCAAACATCCGTTAACCCTCCGAAATCAATCCTGAGCCCCTCGGGACCCTAACCCAACATACCAACACATCCCATAACCTCATTTGAACTTAGTCGAGCCTCCGAAACACCAAAAACAATGCAAAAACACCAAATCACATTAAATTCAAGCCAATGAACTTTAAAACTTCTAAATTTCACCAATGATGCCGAAACCAACCAAAACAAGTCCGAAGGACCTGAAAATTTGCACACATATCCAAAATGACATTAAGAACCTGTTCCAACTTCCGGAATTCCATTCTGACCCTGATAGTCTATTTTTCCCTGTCGACCAGAAATCGCCAAAAACTAACTTTCGCCAATTCAAGCCTAATTCTACACCGAACATCAAAACTTCTTTCCGAACACACTCCTAAGTCCAAAATCACCTAACGAAGCTATCCGAGCCATAAAATCCACATTCCGAGGTCGTTTACCAATAAGTCAACTCCCAGTTGACTTTTCCAACTATTAAGCCAACTTAAGAGACTAAGTGTCTCTGTTCTCACCACGACCACTCCGAACCCGAACCAACCGACCCAACACAACATAAATAGGCTAAGAAATATACGATAAAGCAAAAATAGGGGAAACAGGGATAATTTCACGGAACGACTCGCCGGGTCGTTACAGTCACACTCCCTAGTTGATGCTAGCATAACATGATGACTTTTCAACACAGGGTCCCACTCCCTAGTTGATGCCAGCATAACCTGATGACTTTTCAACATAGGGTCCCACTCCCTAGGTAATGCCAGCATAACCTGATGACTTTCCAACATAGGGTCCTACTCCTTAGTTGATGCCAGCATAACCTGACGACTTTCCAACAATGGGTCTCACTCCCTAGTTGATGCCAGCATAACCTGATGACTTTTCAACATAGGGTCCCACTCCCTAGGTAATGCCAGCATAACCTGATGACTTTCCAACATAGGGTCCTACTCCTTAGTTGATGCCAGCATAACCTGACTACTTTCCAACAATGGGTCTCACTCCCTAGTTGATGCCAGCATAACATGATGAATTTTCAACATAGGGCCCCACTCCCTAGTTGATGTCAGAATAACCTGATGACTTTCTAAAATAGGGTCCCACTCCCTAGTTGATACCAACAAAACCTGATGATTTTTCCAACGTCGGAATTTCCAATCCCTAGTTGATCTTCAATAACAAAGTAGTATAGAATTTTGTTACAATAACTTATGAAATTTTTCTAGTGAAAACGGGGGCAGAAAAATCCGTTCGTTGTTTTGATTCCTGAGTAGGTTATACCTTAAATCACAGGGTTCGAGACGACCAAAAGAAGAAGTCTCAATCCAGAATAAAAGAAAAGAATAAAAAGAAAATTTGAACCCAAAGTACAGAAGCGGAAAAGATGTGGACTGCTCTCTAGACAAGACTGAAGTCATAAGCTTTGCATGTCCCGTCTTGATCCGAAAAAGCTGAAGAAGATTTAACCATAGCCTGCAGCTAAAAAGTATCAAGATCCAGATCAGAATCTGCACAAAAAACCAGCCAAGACTCAAGACCAAGCTTTGGAAAATTTATAGATAGGAATCTTGTAACTCGTAGTTGATAGGCTCAGTTAGTTTTCTTCATTTGACTTTGGTGTAATAAGGAGTTCAGCAGTAGTAACAACAGTGAAATCACAGCTTCCTGGAAGTCCTAGCTACCAAAACTTCCAGAACTACACTGACCTGATTTCTTTATAGCCAATGATAAGTAGGAAACCTTTGAAGTACGGTTCGGTCAAACTTTTTTCAAAATGCTTCCCATGGAGTATAAAAACGGGCAAAAATTTGTTCATGAGTACTCAAAGAGGGGCAGCTGTGAGCATGTAATTTTTATGCTACTAAAATATTCCTACAAAATTAATAAATATATTATTCCTATTTTTCTTTCTAGATTTATTTTTAGGATTTTTGGTAGTTATTTGCATTTAGTTGCATTTTTTTTAAGTCATGAAAAATAACAAAAAAATATTCAATTCCTCATCATATAGCATTGTTAGGTTTTTAATTAAATCTAGCACCTAATTACATGATTTAATCATATTATTATTAAGAAAATCACTAAAAATTATTTATTTTTGACATTGTTAGTTTTAATGCTAAAATTAGTAATTTTACTTTTTATAACTTAAGATTGACTAAACAGGTAAATAGATATTCCCTTCCCCACTCTTCCTAAATCCCACCTCACAAATAAAAAATAACACCACTAAACCATCACATCTTGAATCTGAGAAACCCAGAAACCCTAACTCCACCCTAGCCCCGCCACCGGAAATCGCCTACAGCGGCGGTGGATCTCCAAGTCACTCAAACTCATCCCTTACACTCCCCTCACCTTCCTGAATCTCACCTTACCAGTCAAATCCCCAAAAACTCCACCAAAATCGACATATCTTAGATCTGAAAATCAGAAACCCTAGAACCGCCGCCGGAAATCGCCTATGGTGGGGGAAGAACCCTAAACCTACCCAAACTCATACCAGACAACCACCACAACCCCTAGAGCCCCAATCTACCCATAGATCCCAAAAATCCCCCACTAAAAACTCTAGATCTTAGATCTAAGATTTTTAAAACGCTAGATCTACCTTTCCCAGTTTGTATAATAATCCTCCTGCCAATATCTCGCATCAGGGATCTCAGATCCTATATGGGTGTATTAGCACGAGGGTTTTTAACAACTAGTTCCATTTTTGCCAAAAAAATAGTCAGTATAATTTCTTTTTCCTTTTTCTTTTTTCTGTTTTTTCCTTTATCTTTATTGTTATGTGTTTTATTTTTATGTTTATTTTTTTTAGTATTACTGTTTTATTTTGTTTGTTGTTATTTGATCTAATATAATTAATAGGATTTTTTGTTATTTCATTTTTATTTATTTACTATTTTATTAGATAGTTGGGCTTCACTGAAGTGGCTTGTTCCACTTGGCTCAGAAATTGGGCATGTCTAATAGACAGGCACATAGCTTCGTTAAAAGCTTACGAGCCCAAAGTGTTTAGACCAAGAGTCACATGACTCAGATCCAGAACCAGTCTGGTTCTGAGGCAATTCCAAGGCCCTTACAGGTCAATTTTTGAACTTAGTTTGAAATTTTTTTAGAAAAAATGTTATAAAACTTCTAGAATAGGGACAACTGTCCCAATGCTGAGTAGGAAAGGATAGGGATAAGATCTCAAATATCCTGAAATTGGACAGTTGTCCATTTTCTGAGATAAGAAGGTACCAGAAATTGGACAGCTGTCCATTTTTCTGTTAAGGAAAGATGCATTTTCCCTGATCTTAGGGATGCTGGAAGGGAACCATAATCCTTATCCCTTTCACTCCCTCACTCTATATAAGCACTCACATTTTTCTTCACAGATACACACATATATACCTGAATACCTACAGACGGATATATACACCCACACCTGAATACACATACACAGAATAATTTCCTCAAATTACTAAGTCTACACTGCTTTTAAGTTCTTTGCCTTTCAATCTACAAAACTTCTGAAAAACTAGTATTGGTATTTCAGAAACAAAACCAAAAACAATTAGATTACTTTCCTACTGTTTTTGTCTAGCTGGGACTAGGAATTCTTGGGTATTCTACTTGATTTCCTTCTTGCTGTTACTCAAATTTTTCAGAGACATATTTTCTTTATTCGTTTGTTCTCTTGCTGCTATCAAGGTACTATTTTATACAATGTAAAGGTTTAATCTCATTGTTATCCTGATTATGAATTTGTTGTTTATCAAGAGTTTATGTTCTGTTTAAGTATGTTCTTGTATATGATTTAAATTGCTGCATGAATCATGCGGTTCAAATTTATTTGGTTGGAAGTTGTAAGTTGATGTATAGTTAGTCATTTATACTATTTATGTCATTTAAGTGATATTAGTTTTAATGTTAAAGTGTTCTGAAAAATTAAAAAAAAAAATCAGTTTAAAGCTTTATATATTCATAAGATCTAGACATTCGTATGTAATAGTAGAAAACAAAAATAGAATTTTAGAAAACTTGTTAAAGTAGTAACAATCAGTTTTGTTATCACTGTTCAGTTAGTAAAAAATGTAATAATTTAGCTCTTTCTATATTTTCTTGTACAAGGAGTTAGTTTAATATATTAGTAACTTTACTATGTTGTTATAAACAATTAAATATAGTAATTCCTATTTTATTATTTTTAGATCATAAAAATTGGTTTTATAAACAAACTAAACAGTAAACATGGTACATTTTCAGGCCCAAATCAATTAGGCCCATGGGAATTGTACTCTAGGTTTTTTGTTAATAAATCAAGTTGACACCGCGATTAAAGGCATGTACTCTTTATGGTTTTAAATACACAATGATTTTAAACCTATCACTTTAACATAGTGTTAATATAAGAAATAGAAGACTTAGGAAATCAGTAAAAAATATCAAACCAAACCGGATTTTTTATTTACTTTACTCGCGTCCCACACCCCCTTTAGTATTCTGTAGTTTAAAAGATAAATAAAATACAAGTAAAATTAGACAACTGCCACCACAAAATGTTAGTCTCAAATCCATTCAAGTAAATGTGTATTGGGCCAGAGTCACTTGGACTCAATCATTAGTCGGCCCAAATTATCTTGGATTAATGTCATTTAATTGTTTATAAAGTATGCATTGGGCCAGAGTTCATTTGGACTCAGACCAGGCCCAAATCATTTTGACTGAATTCTTAAGCTGCCCTAAAATATACATTGGACCAGAATCATTTACACTTAATCATGCCCAAGTTCTTTCAAATTAAATTCATTAACTGTTCCACATAATGGACGATATGCGTTTTGGGCCAAAGTCCATTTGGACTCAGCCTTTATCAGGCCTAATGTCCTTTAAATATAGATCCATTGAGTAGTTAATGCATAAGCTGCCCAACTAATTTAAATAAATCACCTAGTATTGAACATTTACACCTAGTTACACGACATAGGTTACTTAGCTTAGATACATAGTCATAACTTTAGGTATACTTGTAATCAAACTAATTATTACAATTATGTACACGCACGCGTGACATAGTTGTGATGCCAACAACAAACTAAGGTACATGTTCGCGTGACCATGGTCAAACTTTCTTAGTAAATAAAATGCCTTAATCAAACACTCGTAGAAATGCTTTATTCGCGGGTTTTAAAACTACTATCGTGATTGTGTACATGTAATAACCCGACTGGTCGTTTTGAGCTCTAGCGCGTCGTTCTGCGGTTTGAAGTCGTGAGCAGCTCCATTTCAGGTACTATGACTTGTAGGTGTGGTCGAAATTGAATTTTGGGAAGTTTAGAGTTAATTTGGAAAGAAAATTTTCATTTCAGAAGCCTTGAGTTGGAGAACTGGAATAAGATTGGAATTTTGAGTAGACGACTTAGAGTCGGGATTTGAGGGTTCTTGCAGGTTCGTATGATGATTTCGGACTTAGGCATATGTCCGGATCGGGTTTTGGATAACCCGTGAGCATTTCGGCGTATAATGTGGAAATCAGCATTTTTGAAGGAATTTCTTAAGTTTGGCTTGAAGTGCATTTCAGTGATGTTGATGTCCGTTTAGGATTCCGAGTCTGGAATAGCTTTGTATGAAGATTCTGGAGTTGGGAGCGCGATCGCAAGTGAATTCGGATGTCCGAAGGTCATTTTGAAGTCATTTGGCTAAAGACAGATATTTGAAGGGTGAGAAATCCGACTGGAAGTTGAAATTTTGATATCGAGGTCAGAATGAAATTTCGGAAGTTGGTGCATGTTCATAATATTGAATATGATTTGTGCTAAAAATTTGAGGTCAATCGGACGTGATTTGATAGGTTTCGGCATCGAATGTAGAAGTTGGCAATTTCTAAATTCATAAAGATGGGAATTGGGTGCGATTCATGGTTTCGATGTTGTTTGATGTGATTTGAGGCCTCGATCAAGTCCGCATTATGTTTTGGAACAGGTTGGTATAATTGGACGGGGTCCCGGAGGCCTCGGGTGGATTCCGGGTGGTTAACTGATCAATATTTGAAGTTGAAGAAAGCTGAAGGTTGCTGTCATCTGGTGTGACCGCACCTGTGAGGATTTGGCCGCACGTGCGGCTAAGGGCACCGCAGGTGCGCTATTGAGCTAGAGCCAAGGAGGCCGCAGGTGCGGGAGATTTGGGCATACCTGCGGAAGCGCAGGTGCGATAAGGGGACCGCAGGTTTGAAAATCGTCCTGGGCAGAATGTTTTAAAACAAGGATTCTTGGTTTATTTTCTTCATTTCTTCTTGGGCTTAGGAGATTTTGGGATGCTTCAAAGAGACGATTCCTTCATGCAATGTCAAGGTAAGTAACTCCTTCATGCTTCTAAGTTAAATACAAGATTATATGCATGGATTAGGCATGGAAATTGGTAGGAATTTGGGAAATTATTGAAGAAACCTAGAAAAGGTAAATTTGGAATTTAGCCACGAATTGAGCATGAATATTTGAGTAAATTGTATATTTGAGTTAGTAAGGCTATGGTTAGAATATATCTTCAAGAAATTTCGGATTCCGGGCACGTGGGCCAGAGGGCATTTTGGGTCATTTCACTGAGCGGGGTTGGGAAAGTATATAATTTGAATTTGTTGTGAGTATTAGGATGAATTTTCATTGTTTTTCTATTATGTGGCAGTTTCAGAGCATTGTGTGTCTGTTGGAGTCGTCGGAAGCGCTTGGAAGCCGGTATTGGAATTTCGGAGTGAGGTAAGGCTCCTTTCTAACTTTGTGAGGGGGAATCGTCCGCCTAGGTGAATTAATTAAGTATATGCTATTATCTTCGGGGGCTACGTATGCACGAGGTGACGGGAGTCCATGCGTAGCTACTATTATGCCATGTCGGGGTAGCCTAGGACCCACTAGCATGCCTTACCTGTTGTACATGTGGTCTTGTCTGTGATATTAGACTGCTAATATAAACAAAACTGTAATTTAATGACTAAGGAAGATTAGAGTTTATTTTCTAAATCATCTAAAAAGAGAATTTATTTCCTTCGCGGGCAATTGTACTTCCGAATAGGGTTGTGTTATTAAACATTATATAAACTCCCCAAGTGAATTTCGAAAAAGGGATCTAAATACTATGTGGTTTTTAAAAAAGAAAAATAGGTCATTTACTTGAGTATTTGTGTTCCCGACGTATTCGGGGTGGATTGTTGATTGTGCATGTCTTCATGTGACCGCTTCGCAATTTACATTCCGCGAGCGGACTATTATTTCCCCTACTCTCATGGGAGCAGGACGTACGCCACGGCGAATTTAAAATGCACTTTTGGTACGGGCCGTTCGATCCTCGGCGGTGTATAGACATGATTATTATATTGAGAGGTACACTTATGGGACGGGCCGTTCGATCCTCGGCAGTGCATAGAGAGGATTATTATATTGAGAGATGCACTTTTGGTATGGGCCGTTCGATCCTCGGCAGTGCATAGACATGAGTATTTTATTGAGAGGTGCACTTTTGGTACGGGCCGTTCGATCCTCGGCAGTGCACAGAGTTGTATATTATGACGGCTTAGGTCGGTTGTCCTTATCCCATATGCGCATGCTAAATTGTTAAATGTTTTTCATGATTTTTGAAGTGATAAGATATTTAGGGGAAAATAAAGAAGAAATTATGGATTTATGATAGTTGGGGGAAAATAAAGAGGAAATTGTTTATTTAAGATATTTTGGAAAATAATGAGAAAGTGGTAATTAGTTGTTTATTTCCAGTATTTACTTGGATTTCAGTGCCTTATATATATGATGTTTTACTACCTTCACATGCCTATCGTGTTCATTATATGTTGTTAATTAAATTGTTGGCTCTTAGTGAGTGTCTAATTCGACCTCTCGTCACTACCTCTCTGAGGTTAGGCGGGCGACTTACTGATTACACGTTGTTTTTGTACTCATGCTACACTTGCTATGCATTTTATTGCACAGGTACTTTCATAGCCATGTGGAGGATCTCAGAGACTTAGGAGCTGCATCATTTGGAGGCGATCCACAGCTGATAGAGTCTCCCTCGTACTGTATTTATTTTTGTTTTAAATTTCCTTGTCCAATTTGTATTTCGGACAGGCTTTGTAATTATTGTATAAATTCTTAGAAATTGCTCATGTACTTGTGACACCAGGTTCTGGGATGTGTTGGGATAATTTTGCTAAAGTGTAATATTTAAACTATTGTTTTACTTAACAAACTTTTATTTGGTTAACATGTAATAAAGTGCAAGGAAATGTTTTTCATAAATGTTTTAAATCGAAAATTATTTCGATTAATTAATGATTGGCTTGCCTGACAATGATGTCCGGCGCCATCACGACCTTATGGATTTTGGGTCGTGACAACATGGTATCAGAGCTCTATGTGCCCGTAGGTCTTACAAGTCATGAGCGAGTCTAGTAGAGTCTTGCGGATCGGTACGGAGACATCTGTACTTATCTTCGAGAGGCTACAGGGTTGTTAGGAGTACTTCTCTTCTTGATTTCCTCATCGTGCGATTTGATTCCTTTTAGGCTTATGCCTATGTTCATTCCTACTCAATCTTATGCACCGCGAAGCGCTTGTTATGAATCAGGAATTTCAGAAGTTTAAATGGTGCTACAGATGTAAGTCGAGATGTTTCCATGTGTAATTGGCTGGGGCTGTTGTGTTGGCTCTGCAAAAGAATAATATGTTGTTTTAGCTCAGTAGCTGTGTTTCTGAGAGCCTTAAGGCTATGCTCAGGTAGTGATGATGCTTGCGATTGGTTATCGTGTGATGTCGATATGATGATAGAACGCTTGCCCATATGTTGGGGGTTATGAATGGTTTGAGGGGAGGTCTTCTCAGAGTTTGATTTCGAGATTTCAGTATTTTAGTTCTGGCAAAGGAAAGGCATTTGGGTTATGAATGGTCCGGTTAGGGTTGATAAAGTAGTAAGATTTGGTGTCTTCTAGTGGGGTGGGATATGCACCTGTGACGTGAAGTCTTCTACATTGATCGAATGGAATATGTTAAGTTTGGCGATGCTATGGTTTTCTTCGGTTGCATGGGGTCAGAGTATTGAGAAGAAGTATTAAAGAATACGGTTGGCATAGATAGTGAGGTGCGATGGTTCAGTACCGGGTAAGTGTTGATAACGAAGGCAGCTAGAGAAAGATGATCTCCGGAAAGCTTGAAGTCATGGTGATCTGCTGATTTGGAGCTACAGAGAATGATCCTGGAGTGAGGCTAGGCGGTGGTTCCATCTCTAGGAGGTCAGGTGTAAGAAGCTGAAGTCGAGCAGTCGCAAAGTGGGAGAGCGGCAGCATAGCTTGGAATTTGAAGATATTTTTGTGCATTTAATGGATGTCCATGAGGAGCGGACGGAGAAAAGTTGGTAAATGAAGCAGGGCGTAGGATGGGGTATTGAAGTCGTAGAGAGCGTGCATTTCAGCGTCATTGGAAGGTGTCCACGGGTGATTTCCACAGGTGGGTTATCTTCTGTGAATAGGTTAGCGGTAGCATGGTTGGTAGGTCTTCGTGAGGGGTTCTAGTGGCTAGTCGGTGAGAGGTAGAATGTGTGAATGATGCTAGAGAATATGAGTATTTAGGGAGTGCTAGCAAGAAGATTTGGAAGAATTGGACGGATTGGTTGATCAAGGTCGTGTTATCAAAGGAGAGAGGATCTCGGCGGGGTCTAGAGTGGTGCAAGGAGTAGCTTCGGGATAAGTGGGGGAGTCCCACCATCTGCAGTTGGGTTGTAGGATTGTCTTCTCATGGGGTGGCGGATTTTCAACATGTTGGTAAGCTATTTCAGCTAAGGGAAAGGAGTAAAATGGTGAGTGCGTGGGATTTGATGAATGTGTGCAAAAATTGGCCGGGCCAGGGTTAGGCTTTGGAAGATTCAGAATTTTGCTTAAGGCGTAGGTGAGTTGTCAGGATAGTGACTCGGTCACGTGTTTCCTTGCAAGGGGTGTTCATGTGCTAGGAGAGCCTTAGAGTTGATTGTATTCGGGACCAGTCAGAGTGGGTGACTCTCAACAGCGGTCCTAGTGAATTCAAAAGTTAAGGATGCGGTGTTTAAGGGTTTCAGGCAGCAGTATGATCGAGAATCGAGCTTTTACAGAGTAATTTCTGAGGAAAAAAAGGATGTTTGGAATGTTCTATGATATGTTTCAGCATGCAAGATAGTACTGGAGGAGTGAGAGAATAAACTCCGAATTATAGAAAGATTATCAAAAGGGTATGAGACGGGTTGCGGGATTTAGGCAGCATAGTCTCGTGAGTCAAGGTCACTCGGAATGAGTGAGGGTTGAGTTTGCTATGAGTTGAAGGAAGTTTCTATTATTCCTGAAGCAATTGAAGATGATTAAAGAAGATAGATTGATTAGCCATGGTTGAAATGGAACATTTTCGGCATGATCAGTTCCTCTGGTATGATTAAGTTATGCATGTGTTTTGTGCCGGTGTGTGCGGGGTATGTCGGCCGTCGTAGCGGATTTCATGTGGGAGCATTTGAGTGTTATGTCCTGTCGGGTGTAGGCGAATCCCGGAAGAGTTATGGTGGTATAGACTACTACTTAAGGATTTGCATGTTGGGTGATTGTGGGAATTCACTCGTGTGTTGAGATGGTACTCTTGAATTGAGTTAAATAAAAGGTTTATATATGATGAAGTGTTCACCCTATTGGTGGTTCTGAAGTTGTGATGGAAGTTCTTGCACTACCTCATATTGGCATGTTAGGTGCGGTAAGCAGTATGTAACTGGGAGTAAGAATCGAGATTGTGTTTCGGTGTTAATAAAGATGTCATGAGCTCGGAAAGGCAAGAAAAAGGATTTGAAAGTTCAGAGTAAGCTGGTGTTATCTTTAGTGTCACCTGAGATTGATATTAGGTGGAAGAGGCTTTGTAACCTAGTCATGGGTTCTTGATGTGTCTTGTTGCCTTGTGTGGAAGGTCGTGGAAGAATGACCGCGGAAAGATTGTATAAGTGTAACCTGTAGTCACTTGATGGATTGAAGATTTGGACTGAGTATAAAGAAGTGCAATGTTGTTTATTTGAGAAGTTATGCCTGAGAGGCGTTCAGTTCATTTGGTTGTGGATTGTGGGGTGTTTTTCCCGGCTATGATGGTTGTTCTTGCATATTATGATAAGAAGTGGGTTAATGTGGACCCAGTTAAAAGCTATAAGCTTAGTTTGGTGTGAGCAAGGTGACTCGTTGTTTGTGGATGGATTTAAATATGATTATGGGCTCCGTATGAGCCATGCATGTTCATTGCAGTAAAGCGCTTTTCATGGAAAGGTATTAGAACAGCGGATGGTGTTCCGTCTTCGTCAAATTCATGTGTTATTATGATTGTTCCATGTGAGTTGTGAAACAGCTTAATAATTTCCTATGTGTTGATGTCCAGCGTAGTGGGGATGATATGTGAGCAGGATAGCTCTTGAGATCCAGAGTGTGTATATATATATATATATATATATATATATATATATATATATATATCGCACCTCAGTAGTGCTTGAGTTTTTTAGTATGCGGCTTTATCAGTCTCCCCAGGATGGTATTATGCACTTAGCGTGCTTATGATTGATATTCAGTAATTTGTAATAGTGAGCAAATATATATATATATATATATCTTCTTATGTAAATTTTACGTGTGGATCAGGTGGCACGTCGCCACGGGTATGTTATTTGGATCGGGTTGCACGCCGCAACAGTGTGATCATGAGAAGGGTTAATATATATTTATTTTTCTTATGTTTTACTTCTTAATTTCTGAGAAAAGCTCATATTAGTTGCGTGAGTTGAATAGTCCCTTCCTGAGTCATTTCTTATTTATTATGTTCGCGTTATGGCATATTGGCAATGTGGTATCATGTGAGGATGTTTGTCATGTTTGGGGTGATTTGTTGTCTGAGCAGTTCATACTGAGTGAGAGATTTTCGGATCAGGGACCAGTGCGATAAGTTTATGTGAAGTGTATATTAAAGAACAAACACCATTATTCAGGTTCATAATGAGGTGATGATTCTAGTCAAGATGAGGTATTCAAGGATTTGTTAACTCTGCAGTTGGGTATATATTTTTGCACATTTCCTCCGTTGTGGTGGTATCGTCAGCATTATAGCAAGATGTATGTATATTCGTTATGAGGTGAATCGGGAGCACCAGGTTCGTGAAATTTTGGCTATTAAGGTTCAGGGAGTGTCATTGTGTCAGATGATGAGTTATGCGGTGCATGTTGTTGATTCAGCAAAGGTATGCAGTCATGTTCTAGTATATCGTGTGGTAGTTGATACGGTGTTTATATGTTGGAAGTAGGCCTGGAAAAAAATTTCAAGTGTTGGAACTAGGTTCTGAGCTTATTATATGGATAAAAGAAGAATCTTCAGATTTGATTAAGCTAATGTACTCAACTGGGTGGTGGTAGAACGGGCAGGTGCTCGAGGTGCTAAACAGTAATCTCAGATAACCCCAGAGCAATTTTTGGCACGTTCGAGGACGAACGTCGGTTTAAGTGGGGGAGAATGTACGACCCGACCGGTCGTTTTGAGCTCCAGCACGTCGTTCTGCGGTTTGAAGTCGTGAGCAGCTCCATTTCAGGTATTATGACTTGTAGGTATGGTCGGAATTGAATTTCGGGAAGTTTAGAGTTGATTTGGAAAGAAAATTCTCATTTCAGAAGCCTTGAGTTGGAGAAATGGACTAAGATTGGAATTTTGAGTATACGACCTCAGAGTCAGGATTTAAGGATTCCTACAGGTTCGCATGATGATTTTGGACTTGGGCGTATGTCCGGATCGGGTTTTGGATAACCTGGGAGCATTTCGACGTATAATATGGAAGTCAGCATTTCTAGGTGCGATTCGTGGTTTCGATGTTGTTTGATGTGATTTGAGGCCTCGATCAAGTCCGCATTATGTTTTGGAACAGGTTGCTATAATTGGACTGGGTCCCGGGGGCCTTGGGTTGATTCCGGGTGGTTAACGGATCAATATTTGAAGTTGAAGAAAGTTGAAGGTTGTTGTCATCTGGTGTGACCGCACCAGCGAGGATTTGGACGCAGGTGAGGCTAAGGGCACCGCAGGTGCGATATTGGGCTGGAGCCAAGGAGGCGCAGGTGCGGGATATTTGGGCGCACCTGCGGAAGCGCAAGTGCGATAAGGGGACCGCAGGTGCGGAAATCGTCCTGGGCAGATGTTTTAAAACAAGGATTCTTGGTTTATTTTCTTCATTTCTTCTTGGGCTTAGGTGATTTTGGGAGGCTTCAAAGAGAGGATTCCTTCATGCAATGTCATGGTAAGTAACTCCTTCATACTTCTAAGTTAAATACAAGATTATATTCATGGATTAGGCATGGAAATTGGTAGGAATTTGGGAAATTATTGAAGAAACATAGAAAATATATTTGGAATTTAGCCACGAATTTAGCATGAATATTTGAGTAAATTGTATATTTGAGTTAGTAAGGCTATGGGTAGAATATATCTTCGAGAAATTTCGGATTCCGAGCATGTGGGCCCGAGGGCATTTTGGGTCATTTAACTGAGCGGGGTTGGGAAAGTATATAATTTGAATTTATTGTGAGTATTAGGATGAATTTTCATTGCTTTGTCGTTATGTGAAAGTTTCGGAGCATTGTGTGTCTGTTGGAGTCGTTGGAAGGGCTTGGAAGCCGGTATTGGAATTTCGGAGCGAGGTAAGTCTCCTTTCTAACTTTTTGAGGGGGAATCGTCCCCCTAGGTAAATTAATTAAGTATATGCTATTATCTTCGGGGGATATGTACGCACGAGGTGACGGAAGTCCGTGCATAGCTACTATTATGCCATGTCTGGGTAGCCTAGGACCCACTAGCATTCCTTACCTTGTTGTACCTGTGGTCTTGTCTGTGATATTAGACTGCTAATATAATCGAAGTTGTAATTTAATGACTAAGAAAGATTAGAGTTTATTTTCTAAATCATCTAAAAAGAGAATGTATTTCCTTCGCGGGCAATTGTAGTTCTGAATAGGGTTGTGTTATTAAACGTTATATAAACTCGGCAAGTGAATTTCAAAAAAGGGATTTAAATACTATTTGTGGATTTTAAAAAAGAGAAATCGGTCATTTACTTGAGTATTTGTGTTCCCGACGTATTCGGGGTGGATTGTTGATTGTGCATGTCTGCATGTGACCGCTTTGCAATTTACATTCCGCGAGCGGAGTGTTATTTCCCCTACTCTCATGGGAGCGGGTCGTATGCCACGACGGATTTAAAATGAAATTTTGGTACGGGTCGTTCGATCCTAGGCAGTGCATAGACATGATTATTATATTGAGAGGTTCACTTATGGGACGGGCCGTTCGATCCTCGGCAGTGCACAGAGAGGATTATTATATGGAGAGATGCACTTTTGGTACGGGCCGTTTGATCCTCGGCAGTGCATAGACATGAGTATTTTATTGAGAGGTGCACTTTTGGTACGGGTCGTCCGATCCTCGGCAGTGCACAGAGTTAATTATTAATACGGCTTAGACCAGTTATCCTTATCCCGTATGCGCATGCTAAATTGTTAAACGTTTTTCATGATTGTTGAAGTGATAAGATATTTGGGGGAACATAAAGAAGAAATTGTGGATTTATGATATTTGGGGGAAAACAAAGAGGAAATTGTTTATTTAAGATATTTTGGAAAATAATGAGAAAGTGGTAATTGGTTGTTTATTTCCAGTATTTACTTGGATTTCAGTGCCTTATATATATATATATATATATATATATATATATGTGTGTGTGTGTGTGTGTGTGTGTTGTTTTACTACTTTCACATGCCTATCGTGTTCATTATATGTTGTTAATTAAATTGCTGGCCCTTAGTGAATGTCTAATTCGACCTCTCGTCACTACCTATCTGAGGTTAGACGGGCGACTTATTGAGTACACATTGTTTTTGTACTCATGCTACACTTGATGTTCATTTTATTGCACAGGTACTTTCCTAGCCATGTGGAGGATCTCGGAGACTTACGCGAGCTGCATCATCCGGAGGCAATCCGCAGCTGACAGAGTCTCCCTCGTACTGTATTTATTTTTATTTTAAATTTCCTTGTCCAATTTGTATTTCGGACAGGCTTTGTAATGATTGTATAAATTCTTAGAAATTGCTCATGTACTTGTGACACCGGGTTCTGGGATGTGTTGGGATAATTTTGCTAAAGTGTAGTATTTAAACTATTGTTTTACTTAATAGACTTTTTTTGGTTAATATGTAATAAAGTGCAAGGAAATATTTTTCATAAATGTTTTAAACCGGAAGTTATTTCGACTAATTTATGATTGGCTTGCCTGACAATGATGTCCGGCGCCATCACGACCTTATGGATTTTGGATCGTGACAGTACATGTTCGCATGACGTGATTACGATTCTTTCAAATAAATTCAAGGTACGCTTTTGCGCGACTTTGACCGAACTTTTTCTTAAATAAACTAAGTGTCGTGAATCGTGTACATGTACGCGTGACATGATTCTTGACACGCCAAACTAAACGAGTATACGTACGCGTAACTCGTATTAAAATAATTCTTTGAATACGAATAATCAAGTGATTAGATGCGGTAAGAGGTAAATATAGGACCTAAAATGAGTAATTAAACAATGTAATCCAAGTATAAATCACTAAGAGATCGTGCTAAAACCACGGAACTCGGGAGTGTCTAACACATTCTCCCGGGTTAACAGAATTCCTTACTCGGTCTAGTTACGCAGACTTTTAAAGGAGTCAAAATTTCCTCGATTTGGGATTTAAAAATAAATGGTGACTTGGAACACTGTAAATAATTTCAAGTGGCAACTCTTAAATAATTAAAATAATCTTAATTCGAATAATATCACTTAAATTGGAAAAACTCTCGTATCCCCCTTGTCGGAAAAAAGGAGGTGTGCCACTTACCGCTAGGTACATAACCTAGTTGACCTTCTTATATCGGTGATGGTATCGTACTCCCTGTGAAAGGTAATGATGATTTTCTTATGTTTAGGCCTAAGGAGCTGAAAGTGATTTCTATGACTTAAAGCAAATAGAATGATTTTGTATGATTTTATCCAAAGTCTTGGACTGATGTAAATATTTTAAAATTTTATATTGTGGGATATATTTCTCTTGGTTGTTATTTAAAATAACAAAGGTCATGAAATGATAAAATTTCTTATCGTTTTATATCAAATATTGGTGCATTGTTTTTATAAAGTTTGTCCCAAGAACTTAATTTAGAGAGAGTCTATGACACATATTGAGTACCATTGTGGTGTACTTACCCCTTAGGGGCCCCCTCCAGGTTACATGTTTCAGGATGATGTGTGATAGATGGCATGCGGTCAGGCTAGGATGACTCTCTTTCCGAGATATTATGAAGCACCACGTTTATTTCGTGGTAGCTATCATGTTCTTTCTTATTTTATTTTGTTGGAATTACTCCAACCGTTAGTTCTATTTTTGGTATAGAGACTCCATAGATAGTTGTGAAAGGTTGTAATAATGGGGTTGTACACGACATACATGAAAGTATATTTATTTTACTTAGTCTCATTGTTATTACCATGAAAGACGTCATGCGTGATTTTGAATTGGAAAATATTTTATCATTTAACTTGAAAATGTATATGATTTTCAAGGTGTTTTTGCAGTTAAATTGATTTTCATGCATATGATTTGGGTGCATCACATGGTTTTGTTCGCTCGGGTCGGTCAGATAGTGTGCCAGGTTCCGGTCATGTAGTCTTGGGTCGTGACACAACCTAACTGGCGCATTACCATAAGCGGAGCATAAGGTTGGAAGCCATTGAGCCCCATTAATATCAGAAAAGGTTGATGGGAGGACTCATAAATAATGTGTTTTGCATAAGACCAATGGTAATTCCAAGTGACTCGGTCTGCAAGGTGAGAAATAACTCTTTCCAAGCTCCAATTCCTTCGGGAAACTCACATGTTTCGATCCTCTCTTCATGATTTTGAACAAAATTGGACCAATGCGGGACAATGTTCTTGATGACAGGATGATGGTAGAAGTATTCCGAAATCCACATTTGCAGCAATATGTTGCAGCCCTCAAAAAATTTATGTCCCTCTCGGCACTTGGTCAAAGCCAGGAACATACTTGAAAGAATCATAGGGACAAGAGTGGGTTTTTCCATGGTAGTCAAATCTTTCACTACCCCAGATAATCGGATGTCGATACGCCCCTCTATATTTGGAAAAAACATACGGCCCAAAAAAGCGACCATATAGGCAAAGCGCATGTGCACCTTCCATGTTTCTATGTCCCCGCCGTTTTTGAATTGACCCAAGTTATTTTCAAAAGCATCTCTATCTCTATATCTGTCAAACAAAAATTTCAAGGTGACCCATCAATGGCTAAACCCTGATACTTTCCATGATTGATCTTCAAGGGTTCCAGAAATTTGCGTGCATGTACTCTCTTAGGTACTATAGGTTTATCACGGGGAAGATATTGGCCTCTTCCCATGAATCTCACAACCTCTTCTAGTGTGGGCGTCATTTCACAATCATTAAAGCGAAATACATTGTTATCCGGGTCCCAACAGGGAATTAGAGCTTTTATCACATCATTTCTTGGTTTAGTCTCTATTATGTGAACCAGATGTCCCAAGTAGCATTTTATTTGTCTTTGTTCATGACCATCTATACCATTCACCCAAATTGATAGAAGTGTGTGTACCTCATCGACGATAAAAAATTGTGGTACCTCCTCGTCCATAGGCATCTTTTCAGATTGTTCACTCGTTGTACTCAGATTGTACCTACACAAGGAGAGAACGGGGTTAGGGCCTATCTAGACCTAATTGACACGCAAATCTCGAATGTCTTGATCCTTTGACTCCCAGACATTAATGTTGGACTCAAATGACCGACATTGTGTACATTTAAATATATTTTTTATAAAAAAAAAAAACAAGAGTGTTGATTATGGAACACAAGCGGACATCCCACTTGGGCATGACCCTATTTCAAATATTGGTCAAATTATGACCCAAATGATCAGTATTGACTGGCCCGTCCAATTGAGACGGAGAAGGAATGAACACTAGACAGGTTACCTACGTGCCCAACCTCAAGGGCGAAACATATGTACATGCAATTTGCGCAAATAATAATTGAAAGAAAACATCTACTCTAGGAAAGTTTTGGTAAAACATCGGGGCATGTGGGGCCCTAAAAAATGAAACAAAATGGCTATTTTAACGTAAACAGCCCTTTAGCACATCCTAGGAAGATTTCAAGGTTGTCTCGGCAAGATGGATGGAATAAAGGAAAAAATTGTCAAAGATTGCTATTTTTATGAAAACGACCTTCGGTTCTTCCAAGGAAGGTTTTAAGATTGTCTCGACAAAAACGGTCGGACACATGAGTGCAATAATCAATAAAAAAGAGAGGATAAAGGTCACGACCTAAAATCCTATCTTAGGTTGTGATGGCGCCCAACAGCGGGGTCAGGCAAGCCGACACTCAATTTACTAAGGGTTCTTTCTTATTAGATTAAACATTTCAACATATACTCAGTTTTTAAAACTTAAAACATGAATCGACAAGGATAATTAGCCAGTTTTTAATCAAAAGCAGTCATGAAGAGGTGTGAGCCAATATATGTACAAACTCGAAATCCAAAATAATAGTCACGTGGGTGTCAGGAACTAGTGTCACAAGTCCTACGGGAATAACTAACTGCATATACAATAGATATAGTATACAGTCCCACTGTCTGAAGGAAATAGACGGGAAATAAGAAAAAGAAACCCCATGGTGCTGCCAGAGATTGCCAGAAAAAAGCAGCTCACCGTGAAGTCAGGTCCGTCTATAATCAAAATCAAGCTCCAGTCCGATAACCAGATGCACCAGCCTCAGAACCTGTACAATTAAGTACAGAAGCGTAGCATGAATACATAAATATATATATGTACCCAGGTCGACAGGACACTCACTAAGGTCCAATAATATAGTTTAACAGAATATGATAGAAACGGTAGGCATGTAAAGGCAGTGAAGCAACAAATATATATAAGGCACTGAAATCCAAGTAAGTACTGGGAATGAATAAGACAATTACTACTTCACTTTCCCCCAAATATCTGTCAAATCAATGGCTATGAATTTAGTAACAAATAAATCATGTGCATGCAGGGTAAGGACAACCGGCCAGAGTCATAAGATAGTCATGTCCGTGCACTGCCGAGGGTCGAACGGCCCGAACCATAAGTGCACCTCTCCACAAAGTACTCACATCTATGCACTGCCGAGGATCGAACGGCCCGAACCAAAAGTGCATCTTTGCCCTAAAGTAATCCTCTCTATGCAGTGTCGAGGATCGAACGGCCCGAACCAAAAGTGCATCTCTCGATCCGCCGTGTCGTATGGCCCATTCCCATAAGATTGGGGGAAATCACACTCCACTCGCGGAATGTAAATTGCGAAGCGGTCACATGCACACACGATTCACACATTTATTCTTTATAAATTACTTTTCGTGATCAATTCCTTACAATTACTTAAATTCCATGATCTCAGGAAAACAAGCCGCGTGTAACATGAATTCACTAAACATATAGTTCATTTCAAGGAAAACATAAGGCATAATGTAGGCCTAACTATCTGGACACAATAGTAATAGCCGCTACATACGGACTCTCGTCACTTTGTACGTACGTATCCCACACAATTATCACACATAGCACTTAAGTCACCTAGGGGACAGTTCCCTCCTACAAGGTTATAAAGAAGACTCACCTCGCATTGCACCTACTCCCCGGGTCAAGAATGCGCCCGAAACTCCGAACTCGAAACCCACAGACTCGAAACTAGCCAAATGTTATACAAATATATCAATTTATATTCAAAGCATGGAATTCTCCTATTATTTAGCCAAATTCACCATTATTACAGAAATCTCAAAATCCAACCTCGGGCGCGCATGCTCGGATTCCAAAAATTCTTGAAAGAAACAATCACCCATAGCCTAAGGATCATTAATATACGATTTTTGTATGATTTCATAGCCAATTCACGGATAATTTTCTAAATTCTCGAAGGCTCGAGGTTACTACCCAAATTCCTAAATTTTTCACTAATTAAGTAGTTATATCCTCCTAAGAATGCATGCATTAACCACTTTAGGATAGAATTTACTTACCTTTCAGTGGTTCGGTCATGGATCCTTTTTTCCAAGCTCTCAAGTGCTCTAATGGAGGAAGAAAATGAAGACAAATGAAGATATCCCGTATTTTAAAGAAACACACTACCTGACAGTGGTTCTACACCTGTGGATCGAGGGCACTTGTGGTCTCGCACCTACGGAAAAGTACGAGGAGGCCTGGCCTCGCACCTGCGAAGAGGACACCACACCTGCGTCTCTGCTCCTGGGGAACTTTGTCCACACCTGCGAGAAATGGGTTGCCCGCTGGGGGTCGCACCTCCGAGGCTGGGACCACAGGAGCGGTCCCGCACCTGCGACTGGGCAACCGAACCTGCGGTCACACCAAAACAGGCGCACCAGTAGCTATTTCAGCTAGTTTTTTGGCCTCGTGTGGTGTCTGGGAGGCACCTGGGTCCACCCGAGCCCCCGTCCAAATATACTAACAAGTCCCAAATCATAATACGAACTCGCTCGAGCCTTCGGAACACCCAAAACAACGCTAAAACTCAAAATCACACCTTAAAACCCCTAGAACCAAACTTAGGAACTTTAAGTTTTCTTGACTTTGCTAACAACGCGCCGAACCGACCTGTACTACTCGGAATGACACCAAATTTTGCAGGTAAGTCATAAATGACAGAACGTAACTATTCCTGGTCTCGGAATTCCGTCTGGACCTCGATAACTTAAAAACACGTCCCAAACCACAATAGGAATCTAAGGAACCCTTATTTCAATATTGGGCGCCGAAACGCCCCCGGGTCATCCAAAACTCATTCCGAACATGCGCCCAAGTCCAAAATCATCATACGAAGCTATCGAAACCGTCGAAACTCGATTCCGAGGTCGTTTACTAAAAATGTTGACCGAAGTCAAACTTGGCCTTAAAGGTCAACCTTAAGGAACCAAGTGTCCCTATAGCACTCTAAACACTTCCGAATCTCGAACCACCAGTCCCCGCAAGTCATAAATCATAATAAGCTGCTATGGGAAGTTTCACTTAGGGGAACGGGGTTCGATAACGCAAAACGACCGGTCGGGTCATTACATTCTCGAACTCTTAAACAAACGTTCGTCCTCGAACGGGTCTAGAATCATACCTGAAGTGCTGAATAATGCGGATATCTGCTCTGCATGCCTTCCTCGGACTCCCAGGTCGCTTCCTCGACTGGTTGGCCCCTCCACTGGACCTTCACTGCAGAAACTCTCTTGGACCTCAACTGGAGATCCTGTCTATCAATAATAACAATTGGCTCCTCCTCGTAGCCCAACCTCTCATCCAACTGAATAGTGTTGAAATCAAACCACATGAGAGAAGTCAGTGTGGTACCTCCGGAGCATGGATACCTGAAAAACTGGACGAACTCCTGATAAACTGGGAGGTAAGGCCAGCTCATAAGCAACCTCCCCAACTCCACTGGACCTTCACTACAGAAACTCTCTTGGACCTCAACTGGAGATCCTGTCTATCAATAATAACAACTGGCTCTTCCTCGTAGCCGAACATCTCATCCAACTGAATAGTGTTGAAATCAAACCACATGAGAGAAGTCAGTGTGGTACCTCCGGAGCATGGATACCTGAAAAACTGGACGAACTCCTGATAAACTGGGAGGTAAGGCCAGCTCATAAGCAACCTCCCCAACTCGCCTCAACACCTCGACGGGACCTATAAACCTTGGGATCAGCTTGCTCTTCTTCCTGAACCTCATAATACCCTTCATCGGCGAGACTTTCAACAGAACCTTATCTCCCTCCATAAATGATACATCACGCGTCTTCTGATCCGTGTAATTCTTCTATCTGGATTGTGTTGTGCGGAGCCTCTCCTGGATCAACTTCACTTTCTCCAAAGCATCCCTCACCAGGTCGGTGCCATATAACTTATCCTCGCCAGGATCAAACCACCCAATAGGAGAACGACATCGCCGACCATACAAAGCCTCAAATGGTGCCATCTTAATGCTGAACTGATAACTATTATTGTAAGCAAACTCAGCCAAAGGCAAGAACTGGTCCCACTGACCTTCGAAGTCAATCACACATGTCCTGAGCATGTTCTCCAATATCTGAACTGTACGCTCCGACTGACCATCAGTCTGAGGGTGAAATGTTGTTCTGAGATCTATCTAAGTGCCCATCTCACGATGCAATGCTTTCCAGAAATGCGAGGTGAACTGAGGACCTCGATCTGATATAATGGACACCGGCACACCGTGCAACTGGACTATATCCCGAATGTAGATCTGGGCCAACCTCTCAGAAGTATAAGTAGTAGCTACTGGAATGAAATGCGTCGATTTGGTCAATCTATCCACGATGACCCAAACCGCGTCAACCTTCCGCAAAGTCCGAGGCAACCCAACCACGAAGTCCATAGTGATGCGCTCCCATTTCCATATGAATGGACATCTGCTGAAGTAGGCCTCCTGGCCTTTGGTGCTCATACTTAACTTGTTGGCAATTAAGACACCTAGCCACATACTCCACAATATCCTTCTTCATCCGCCTCCACCAATAATGCTGCTTCAAATCATGATACATCTTCGTAGCATCAGGATGAACAGAATACCGAGAACTGTGTGCCTCCTCTAGAATCCTCTCCCACAGGCCATCAACATTAGAAATACATAAACGGCCCTGAAGTCTCAGAACACCATCCTCGCCAATAGTAACCTCCTTGGCCCTACCCTGAACCACCGTCTCCTGAAGCTCTGCTAAGCACGGATCATAGAACTATCGGGCCTTAATCTCCCCCAATAGCAAAGACTAAGCAACCACCTGTGCTAAAACTCTACAAGGCTCTGAAAGGTCTAATCTCACCAGGCGATTGGCCAAGGACTGAATGTCCCTCGCTAGAGGTCTCTCCTATACTGCAATATAAGCCAAGCTACCCATACTATCCGCCTTCCTGCTCAAAGCATCTGCTACCACATTTCCCTTGCCCGGATGATAAAGAATGGTGATATCATAATCCTTCAACAACTCAAGACACTTGCGCTGCCTCAAATTAAGATCCTTCTTCTTGAACAAGTGCTGCAAGCTGCGGTGGTCTGTATAAACCTCACAAGACAGTCCATACAAGTAGTGCCTCCAAATCTTAAGAGCATGAACAATCACCGCCAACTCCAAATCGTGCACAGGATAATTCTTCTCATGAACCTTAAGCTGGCGCGAAGCATAAGAAATAACTCTCCCTTCTTGCATAAATACACACACCAAGCCAACGCGCGAAGCATCGTAATATACTGTATACATCCCATAATCGGAAGGCAATACTAGAACTGGTTCTGAGGTCAATGTTGTCTTGAGCTTCTGAAAGCTCGCCTCACACTCGTGAGACCATCGGAACGGTGCATTCTTCTGAGTCAAATATGTTCAATGGGTCTGCAATAGAAGAGAACCCCTCCACAAATCGGCAATAATAGCCTGCTAGGCCCAAAAAGCTCCTGATCTCTATAGCTGAAGTAGGGCGCGACCAACTCTGAACTGCCTCGATCTTATAAGGATCAACCTTGATACCCTCTCCGGATACCACATGCCCTAAGAATGCAACGGAATCCAACTAGAACTCACACTTGGAGAACTTAGCATATAGCTTCTATTCTCGCAAGGTCTGGAGCACAACCCTCAAATGTTGATCGTGCTCACCCAGGCTATGTGAGTAAATCAAGATGTCATCTATGAAGATAATGAAAAAGGAATCAATATACAGCCTGAAAACCCTATTCATCAAGTCCATGAATGTTGCTGGGGTATTAGTCAAGCCAAAAGACATCACCAGGAACT